>CP032249.1:32730891-33044294 GCA_005610355.1 Gossypioides kirkii | reverse complement strand
AATCCTTGTTCATGTTGGAATTGTATCTTTCTAGGTTGATGAGATTGTAAATATCAGTTGTCCGCTCAAAGGAAGGTATCAGGAGACACCTTCTGGGATCAAGAGGTGCCTTAAGTTATCCATGACAGATGGTGTTCAACGCGTGTTTGGCATGGAATACAGGCCTATTAAAGATCTTCAAGTTTTGGCTCCTGCTGGATTAAAGGTTCTTCTCTAGTGCTATTGCTGATTTTTGTGTGGTATTTCTAATAGGGAAAGCTCGTTTCAATATTGATGATCTTATTATGCTTGAGATATGTTAAGAGTCCAACTAAAAACAACTGATAATAAGTGGAGGGGCTTAACTAAAATTTAATACTTAACAGATGTGGAGAATGCCACTTAAACACTCCCCCTCGCGTGTAGCTCACATGGTCTATATGTGCACAACTTCATCAGGGGTCGTCAAGACCTCACATGAGGTTAGGTAGGAAAACAACATTTAAAAAACCAGGATTCTGATGCCATGTTAAGCATCCTAGCTAAAACTAATCGGTAATAGGTGGAGGGGTTCAACTTCAATATAAGACCATGGGAAATCTTATACTTAACAGATTGAGACAATGTCACTTAACAAGATAAATCATATGGGTACATAGTTCCTGTTAATAATATGTTTAGAGAGTCCATTTCAGAAGGGTAACCAGCGGTTGCATGATCTTCATTTGATTTGGATGCATGAATTTGAATCAATGACATTTTGACAGCATTTGGCCTATGAGTATCTGACTTTTGACTTAACAATTTGGTCATATACGGATCTTTTAAAATCTTCTTCTATATTTACAGGGTGATGGTGTGTGACATTGGATATAAGTTGTTTGCATGGCTACTTGAAGTCAAGCTATGCTGTATTGCTGTCTCATCAATTCATGTCCAGAGAATATTACCTCTACTTCATAAATTGTAAAGGATCCATAAAAATTCCCATTTTCTAAGAAAGAGTTTCTTTTGCATTGTTCTTTAATGTTTTTATCTTGATTTGTATGACGGGACGTACCTTTAATTTTCAGTCAAATGATTCATTACTGTTTCTCGCAATGAGTTGCTGTCCAAACTGCTTATTTTGTTGGGCAAGGTCTCTTTTCCTTTTACTGTTGGTACAACACCTAGATTAGCCCTTATTCGGTTTGCCACTGAAACATTTATTCATGTCAACCCATAAAATATAACCTATAAATCCTATTAATCTCCAAAGCTTTAATGTACTCAGGTTATATCTTTTATCCTGTAGGTTGCTATTTGTAATGTACATATACGACATGGGCTTCTTGTGCTGGTCCCTGAAAGTTTACAAATTCTAGGGGGAGTGGTTGAGGACTTAGAAGCAGCACGACAGCGTCTTGTTACTGAAGTAAACAAGCCACCTAGGGGTAAAAGGTATTATTGAATTCCAAGAATGTATCTACCATTTCTTTTCATGTGCATTACAAATGTTTTTGTGTTATCAAAATCAAAATAAAAAGATATTGCCCTTAAAGGTTTTACAGTAAGGGGTATTTAGTCTCTAGTATAGAATTGTGTGTTTGTCGTTTAATGATTGCTATTTAAGCTGTTTTGAAGCTTGGAATGATCTTACAGATTATGAATCAATTGATGAGCCCCAAGAATTTACTTTGAATTATGAATGTTTCATTGTTGCAAGTCCTCTTTTCACTCTAACTTATGCAGAACAAAGTCAGGAGTGCTTCCTCCTTTAGCAACTAGGGCAACTCTTGCTGCATGGCCACCAAATGGTGTTAATGCTGTTGAGCCAACTAACGATTTAATATCTCAAAATTCAGCTCCTCTTCGGGCGGATGAAAGAGGTTGTTAATTATTTGTTTGTTTCTTAAATCAAATGCAATGGGTTGACTTTCCAAAGTAAAAAAAAAAAAATGAGTACACAAAAAAGTTGGTTGCATGCTGTTTATGTTTATTATAAATGTAATTTTGGGGGGAGATATTGATCAATGCCTTTTTATGTATAGTAATATTTGAGAAGTCCTATAGAGCAGAAAATGAGATGGAAAATAGTGGGATAAAAAGAGGATTTTTCCCTCTTAGTTTGCGTTCTTTCTGCCTGCTCTTTGACAACGGCAGCTTAGATATATGAACTCTTAAAGAGTTAAGCATTTACTGCTTCACTTGAGTTTAAGAACTGGAGGTTGACATTTCTTGTTGAAGAAGCGAGACTTCTTTTGCTTGGACTTCTTAAATGCTTTTAGTTGGTGATACACCCTAATTGTTTTGCACCTGTTGTTTCATCACTTACTTAAAATTATGTGCTACACGAATTAGTATGACGAAAGTTTGAGGGCACATGAAATTTTATATGGTTATTTGGCAAATTGAGGACCTATTTGATTGTCTATGAGTAATTCCTTCTTTTCTGTATATCCATACATTGCAGGTGCTACTTTGGTTTCATCTAGCACTGTTACTCTAAGAACTACAGAGAATCCTACTGCTCGTATGGGTGGGGCGAATGCATTGCCTAATTCATCATCTGATGTTGCTTTGGATGTTGAGAGGATGCATATTGATAGTGTTCCCATTAGCAGAGAAAATGCTACGTCAAACTTGAATTCAAATACTGTTCCAGATGATGAGCTCATCCATATGGTTGATGTGGTTGAACATCCTCTCATACTGTCTGGAGACCGAGAAGTACCCTTTACATACTTGGCTAGTTTGTCAGCCAAGTGGGCTGCCATTAAAGATAAAGCTGCACATGTACAGGGAAAAATTAAGGTATCCGTGGTTTCCTATTTCTAATCAATTTTCAATCTTTGATGACTTACATTTTAGCATTCAAGATTTGTCTAGCGATTTTAAAATGGATAACCCAGGATCAGTTTAGAATCCTTCCATCATATATTTAGTTGGTTTTTAATATCTTATCTTTCTGATATTTTTCTTAATTTTATGAAATATTTTTGTAGTGCTTTTTGACTGGTGTCAAGGGATTTCGGTATAAGCAAAGGACAACTTACGAGCTGCTGTGTTATGTTGATGATGGCAGTCTCATCTCCGAGATCCTCATTGATCACAACGTAAGTTCGTGCCGAAGCAACACAACCTGGATTTTGCAAAGCAAATAGGAGAAACATGAATTTTCTCTTTTTCTCTCAATATTGACCTGCTAATTTGCATCAATCCTCAATGTTCTCTCTCTTTCTAAAAACCTTTTTTTAGGTCTTATGGCTTTTTACCTACAATGCTATGATTTTACTGCAACTTGAGAACTTAAATATGTTGGTTTTTCTGAATTCCAGGTTGTGCAGAAAGGAATAGGTCATTCTCCCGGGAGGTCACTTCTGCTCTTTTTCTTCGGACAAACAAAAAGTTAGTGGTATGAAGGAGATTATGAAGCAGTTTCAGGCATTTTTAGCACATTTTGAGGTAAAGCTTCCCAATCTTCAACGTTTTATCAACAATTATTAGTTTACTCATTTGGCTGTAATTGATCTGAGTCGAGCTAAAACATTAAGAAACTAGAGCTTGATCAGGAATTTGCTGCTGAAACTCGGTTCTCTGAATTGAATATTATTGTGGAAGCTCGAGCTTTGCTCGAAGTAAAATCAAACTATTTGAGCTTGGGTAGATTAAGCTCATTCACATGATTAATTTACTCAAGCTCAAGTTTGAACTTGTTTTGTATACAGAAATATTATATTTAAACAACAAAATTTAGGATTCTAGGTTTAAGTGCGTTCATATATATATATATATATATATATTAAGGGTATAGTAGTTAATAGTTTAAATATTCTAACTAAAAAACTCGTTTAAGCTTGTGAATTACTCAACTCGAACATTAAGATGCTCTAGCTTGACTTGCTCGATAGCTCAAGCTGATTGCGAGCACAGATGGTCTTATTTAGATTCTAGCTCTTGTAAATGATTGGTTTTATTGTTGGGTATTTCCATCATCATGTGCAAAAATGTTATTCTCCAGGGAATGATGCTTGTAGAAATAAACAAAACATCATCTCTTCCAATTGCCAAGGAGATGACCCAAGGCTGCCCTGCATCTGATGCACGGTTGCTTCTTAGAAGATTGAAGCCTCCTCCTCTTCCTTTTCGAACACCAGAGCACCGGTCATCGGATCCCATTGATATATCCCCTTAATTGCCTGCATATTACAACTACAACTGGGTTTTTGAATTTCGAATTGGAATCCATGATCCTTTGTTTTGCATACAAATCAAGGATCCATGGAGCTTCACTTCATTGCAACAGCCAACATGAAAGAAACAAGGCATGTATTTTTACATGGATCCATTGACAAATTTGGAGAAGAAAACTGGTTAGAAGAACAAAGACAGCTACAAACTGATTTCAAATGTATACATTGTATGATTTAACTTATGGAAAAACAGAAACTTCTACTTAAGTTATTTATATATTGCACATTTTTTTTGGGCATGAGGTTCGGCATCAAGAGAGAAGAAGCTGCTTGATTTCATTAACTACATCGAGTATCTTCTTGCTAGGTGAATACCTGTAAGAAGATCCAGGCCCTAATATCATGAACCGGTTCCACCCATCCATAATCTCAGGGCAAAAGACCTTCCAAAGTATGGTGGTCTCCATCCACGATGGCACCGTCAAGTATCTGTCCCCACGCCTGGCGCTTTCAACTATTGCCTTTGCACATTTCTCTACCGACTCTACCGGCATCAAACTCACTTGGACCTGCCACCACTTCATACAAATCTATTATATTATTTAGAAACAACAATATTATTTGAATCAAATTGGACCAGCAGATCAAACCGGTTAAACCAAAAGGCTTTAAACTAGTTGATTTAAGAATCGATACAAACCGATTGAATCGGATAAAAACCATTGAGCCAACTTTATTATTTTTTTGAACTTTTAATGATTTTTATATATTGACCAAAAAAGAAAAAGATGAAGTTGCTTACATCTCTCATTTCTCGATCAACTTCCAATCTGCCTTCCTTCGATAGAAATTTGCCTTCCGTCATCTCGGTTTCGACAAATCCAGGTGTCACGATTGTGATTCCGATTCGACTCCCAAATTCGATCCTCAATGTCTCGTAAAAGCTTATCAGTGCAGCTTTGCTTGCCTTGAGTTATTGCATCAACTTCATTATTAGAAGTGCTCAAAGTTAATATACAACAGTAATGATGAGGAGATATCTTACATTGTAGAAGGCAGTTCTGGGTGCAAATACCCATCCAGCACATGATGATATCACTATTATCCTCCCTTTGCTCTTCTTTAGGTGTTGCTGTGCAAAATAACTGCTGTATACTGAACCCCAGAAGTTTATGTCCTGAGATATAATTGTCAGGCAAATATTATTTTATCCCTAATTTAATCTATAATCAATTTCATCAATTCATGTTGAATATTGAAAGCCAAATGATTGATTACTATAGCTGGTGAAGCCTTAGTGATATCATCATAATCTTCAAACAAGCAGACAGGAGCAACTCCAGCATTGGCGACCAAATGATCCACTGTTATCAACATTATTAAAAATACATCACCAAACAATCCCAAGAAAAAATATAAAATCCGCAAAATATCATGAGAAGTCAAATACATTTTGTTACTTTATTAAAAAGACAAATTAATCTTTATATGTTTGATCAAAATTAAAAATTTTATTCATTTTTACTAATAAAATAACTAGATAATTTCTTAGTATTAAATCAAATAAGGAATTGATCCTATTTCTAAATGTGTACCTCATGCATTTTAACAGGATGACCTGTTTACTTTTTTTTTATCTAAATATACTTAAAGTATGTTGTAATAGAAGGAGTATTTTGTTGTTTGAGTAGAAGAAGGATCAGTTTAATAGGGAGTAATTAGGGTTTTTTGAGTAAAGAAGCAAATAAGGGGCTCCACGTTACATCATTAGGTGGTACAGTGCTTCTTACATTGTCCAAAGTGGTTCACTGTGGCATCAACAAACCGCTTACAGTCATCAATGTTAGAGACATCTCCAAGTATGTAAACAGTTTCAGGTGACCCAATTATCTCACACACATCCGCTGCTTCTTGCAGACGTTGCTTTCTCCTTGCAACCAGTGCTAATCGAGCTCCTCTCCTTGCATACTCATACGCCAAATGCTTCAACCAAAGACCCCAACAATAATCAATAATCATATACATATACGTATGTAGGGATTGGTTTAGTTCAAACCTCGCCAATGCCGGAAGATGCTCCGGTAATAAGCACAACTTTTCCGGTCAAATTTCTTTGAATAAGGTTCTGGCCGTGGAGATAAGGGAGTTGAGAAAACGATATTGGTGAAGGAAGAAGAGTGCAAGAAGGGATATAGTAATAACGATAACATTCATCAACTGATCCGCCAAATCCATGGCTTCTTTTGGAAATATGATATTGTTTGAGATGGAGGCCCAGTTTTTCAAGATTTGTAGAACTAGTGAAATTTCAGGGCTTTCAAACTCTACAACTTTTCGCAACGTAGCAGTTTTGCATGTAGGGAATTCGACACGTACCTCCCTTTTTTAATGTTTTATTTCATTGAGAGTTGGGTTGTATTAGGGTTGTAATTGAAGTGAGCCGAGCTTGAATACAGATAATTTTGAATTTAAATTTGAAGTTTAATATTTTGTTCTTTCGATATATAATTAAGTTATTTCAGTTTAATTAAATTTGTTTATCAATTTCGTTAAAATATGCTTATAATCATTGTATTTGTATTGTTAATTTTTTGTGTTAAATTTATTGTTATGACATTTTAAAAAAATTACTCACTTAATAGTTATGTAATTAAAAGAAAAGTATTGTAATAGGGGCGAAACCAGAAAATATTTCTTAAGGGGACCGAAATTAAATTGTAATTTTTACGATAGTAAAAGTGCAATTCTTAAAAGATTAAATTAAAATTTTATCATATTTAGGGGGCTAAAGTACAATTTTACTTTTAATAATTTAAAATTTTAAAAAAATTTAAAGATCTAAATAAAAAAAATTTTATTTTAGAGGGGGCCAGGGCCTACCAATCCCCTGGCTTCACCCCTATGTTGTAATTAATTTAAATTTAACAAAAAAAATTAATAATATTAACCGTTTAACATGAATTTTCAAAATTTGAAAAAAAAAAAAACTAAATTATTAATTTTCGACAACTAGATAGGCTATATTCAAAATTAAGAAATAAAATGTACAAACAGGAGTCATGGAAATTATTGATATAGACAGAATCAGAATATATTTTCTGAGTACATCGATGAATGGATCAGTCAGATTTTAATTGAGTTGGTATGGAGCTTTCATGGGATGCATCAATGGTGGGTGGTGCAGTTTTCTTTGATGTAATAAATAAGAAGCGGTTGCAAAGCTCAACCAGATCAGGGCACATCAGTTTCAATGCATAAAGTGAGCTAACCCATGATGGCTCCATCACGTACTTATCTCCTCGACATGCACTCTTCACTATTGCTTTCCCACATTTCTCTGCTGATTCCATTGGGATCCATCCAAGTGCTGCCTATACCCACCATACCATAAGTTTCAAACCAAAATGAATATTTCATGTCACCATGCATCCACACTTCTTACTTCCAATCAAATGAGGAACGAAAAAAGAGTTCACAAACGTATGAGTTATCAATTTTAAATCTATTCAAGTTTACTCACATTATAGGTTTGCCATTCAACTAGTCATCTTATTGGCTTATTCCTCCATTTGAATTTGGATAGGTTTGCCGTAAGTTTCAAATTAATTTACTACAAATTTTATTTGAATAAATTTAATTTATAAAGTCAAGTTTAAGTATCAATATGAACCAAAAGGTCAAGTTCAATTACCTAATCGGATAAAAAGTTTAGTTATCAAATTAAAGGTTTAAGCCAAGTTTAATCACCTAATTAAACAGAAAAAACTTAAATATCGAATTCAACCTTGAAGACAAGTTTAGATATTAAGTCTACCTTTGCAGGTTCGTTTTGTGACAAAGCCGACTTGACCACTCCCGGGGTCACAATTGTTATGCCAATGTTCGAATTGCCAATCTCGGTTCTCAATGTCTCGTAGAAGGTGATCAATGCTGCCTTGCTTGCCTGAACCACAAAATATTTCATATTACGTTTGTATGGTAACGTTGGATGATGCTTGAACCGGAGCAGATTGATTGGTTAGATTGAAAATAAGTCGAAGTACTAGTGCAACCTATGATCCAATTTTGAAAATGAATAAATGTTGGGTTAAATGAGAAAAAAGAAAAAGGCTTACATTGTAAAAACAGAAGCGTGGGAAAGGATACCATCCAACGGAGGAAGCCATGACAATGATCTTCCCTTTAGTTTTTCTTAGGTGTGGAATGGCGTAATATGTGCCGTATGCCACTCCCCACAAGTTCACATCCTACAATATATATGGGAGACGTAAATTTAAGTGCGCTGAAACACATATTATCTTTCGATTTTAAAAATTAAAGAATTATAAAACTCTCATAAAAATATAAAATTTAATCACAATCTCTCCCTTAAAAAGATTTTTTAACTTCCCCTAAACAAAATATGAAGTTGAGTGTAGTTATTTTTAAAACTGGTTGATAATTTGATCCACTGTACCATAGGTTTAAAATGTAAATTCAAAAGGAATTAAAAGAAGTAATCTATCTTACCAGAACATAAGAGAAATCAGAGAAGTTTTTGATTTCCTCAAATAATTCTACTCTTGCAAGGCCAGCATTATTGACCAAGTGATCCACTGTTCCATGCATGTTTCGAATTTCAATCATGAATCAAACAAATTAACAAAAGGGAGAAAGGTCAAGTTATGATTTTAGTCCCTCTAATATAATAAAATTTGATATTTAATCCATATACTTTAATTTCACATATTTCAATCCTCTTACTTTTAGTAAAAAATCCCACTGTTTTGTGTTGATTAGTTCTATGATCTGACATGTTTGAAAATTAAATCCCAAAAAATATTTAAATTACATTTGACCCCTTTATTAAAAATTTGGATAAATTAATATTATAGATTAAAAAGTAAATGAGTCCTTTCCTTTAAAATTTTTATCTATTTGTATTGTTATAAGCTTACAAACGGGTGTGCCTAACCAAATACGTACACATCATGCTGGCGTACAAAGATTAGTTTTTAACAGTAAAAATGCATGAAATATTTAACAAAAACATCAACTTACTTTTTGATCTAATGATACTTTTACGGACTAAATCCCAAATCTGAGAGGAACTAAAACAAAAAGTTGACAAAAAAGTGTAAAGATTGAACTTACATCGATGAAAATGCTTGATTGCTTCATCAACAAATCTCTTGCAATCTTCTTCCTTGGAAACATCAGCTGTAATGGCAATAACATCCGGAGATCCAAAGCTTCTAACATTTTCCACAACCCTTCCTAGAAGATCCCCTCTTATGTCCACCAACACCAACCGAGCTCTTCTTCTTGCATATTCATAACAGATTTGCTTCAAAAATGAAAAAAAGTTTAACCATGCATGCAATAGTTATAACCCATTTAGGAATTTAAGAATAATTAACTATGGGATATGAAACCTCTCCGATCCCTGTAGCCGCACCAGTGACGAGCACTACTTTTCCAGCAACATTTTCACTGGTTAGGAGCCTTGTTATGAAGTTGATGAAGTTGTAAATAAGATAAAGTGGACAAACAAGAAGGAGAACAATGAGCATAAACGGAGGCACTATCACATTCAGGATATTTGTAATCAGATCTATCTGATTAGCCATTGATATTGAACCCAGAGAAAACTCAGAGATATTTAGAGGATGGGAAATGGTGCTGTTTGTTTTACACTCGTTTGTACCCATGTTTTTATAGAGGGTTGATGTAATATTACATGAGATTTTACCTTGACAATCGAATAAAACTCGAACAATAAATGTTATTAATGTGATTCGAACTCATATCACATCTGAGATAATAAATACTTTGATCATTAAATCATCACATGATATTCAGAACTATACATTTTATTAAAAGACTTAAAAAAAAATGCAAATATTTAAACTTTTTCAATAATGAATTAAACCTTTTAGATGTATCATCGCATGCTTTATTGTTAATGTATAACTTACCCATATGTATCTTAAAACATTATCTTTATATATACTAATATGATTTCTATTAACTATATATTTTTATTAAATTACAAAATAAATACTTGAACATTAAAATATACTTTAAGTCTTTATATTATTTGTATATTTAAAATTTAGTTTTTTTGTATTCTTATTTTTAAAAATTTAATTTTTTTTTTTGAATTGAAAAATTTAAATCTAATTTTTAACCCCACTAAGTTCTTGTATTATATTCGTTGGTATAACATTTTAAAATAATTAAAAATAAAATAATCCTCAAACCAAAAAATAAATAAAATAAAAGGAAAGGAAAGTAAACCTTTCGCATCTGTTCCCAATGTTTAAGCATTAATGCGGAGGGTATAAATTCAATGAAGACCCTTCACATTTCTGTTTTTGCTAAACAGGTGTTCCGCATGGAATAATTTTAACTTTAGTCCCTACAATTTACAAACCAATTGAACCAAATACCAAATATTGTTTACAAGTTAATTGTGGTGCGGATGATTGCAATGAAGACCCTTTGCGATCTTGCCAGTGCATAAAAAGTGTTTCACATGGAACAATTGCAATTTTAGTCATTAAAGATTACAAATCATTACAACCCTAATTTAACATAGAACATATCTTTTTCTGATTTATTTGTTTATACTTAAAATTTATATTATTCCACCGAAAACTTTCATTCGTGGTTTAAATATAGTAATACCTAAATCTGTTGGACATGCATTTGGTTCGTGAGAATGCTGCCCCCCACTTCCAACGCATTCATAGCTACCCTCATCAATTCCACCATTCACCCACCCACCCACCCACCCAACCACTCTATTGTTCAACACCTTTTTTCATTGTTTACCTTCTCAATTATATTCCATTTCTTATTTTGGTATTTTCTTTTTTGTTTATTTTGATACTTAAAATTTACACTCTCATTTATTTTGGTACTTAATAGTTAACGACGTTAAAAAAAAAAAATCAACTACATCACCGATCAATTTACCATATCATCGATGATTTTGTTTCTCAAATTAACCGTCTTAACAAAATTATTATCTTTGATGACAAAAAAAATTTATCACGATTATGAAAATTATTAATGATATTTCTATCTATAAATATTGTCGTTTATAGTAATGATAACTTATATATGAACACATTAGTTTTACTGCAATATAAGTTTTTTTGTAAAATGAAAATTAATAATTAAAATATTTTCAAATCATCACAATATTAATAGCATTTTGTTGATTGTATTTTTTTTTTTTTAAATAAACATCGGGGTATGGGTATTATTACTTTAATAAGATAAGAAAATAGGAATAAAAAACCAGAGTTTTTGAGACCAATTGTACCAGACAGATACTGGCCCAATATAGGAACTTAACTCTGCTAAAAGGATGCGGGCGGCCCGAATCGAAATTCTAAAATTGAAATTTTAGAATTACACTTTACACTATACAATATACATTTTCAACCATCATCATTTGCTTCAGCTTTACTTTAAACCCTGAATTTAAAAATCCCTAAACCTTGAACCCTAATTTTTTTAATATACCGGTGTGATTACATGGTAGTATCTGTTCATACTTTCTTAACCCTTTGACAATGCACACACACCTTGCACACACAGGTGCTCGAATCCGGGATCCTAGGATGAGCAAAATCCGATTTTCAAGAAGTATCATAAACATCATGAGTTTTGTCTTTACCACTAGAAGTGAGCAAAATTCGATTTGATTTGAAAAAATAAAATAAAAAATCGAATTTTGAGTTAATCGATTTGAGTTATTCGAATTATTCGAATCAATTCGAATAAGAAATTACGGATTTCGAGTTCGAGTCAAGTTGAATTTTTACAATTTGAATAACTCGAATAATTCAAATAACATATTAGTATAAATACCCTCTTGGTCTTTGTCAATTTTGAAAATGACTAAATTGGTCTCTCTTAACAAAAATTACAAAATAATCAAAATAATTTTCAAAAATTGAAAATAATTGTTAAAATTCAAAATATTTATAAAAATTCTAAATTTTGTATTTTTAAAAAATTAAAATTTTTTAAAAAATATAAAAATATATAAAAAAAATTAAATAAGTGGTTAATGATTCAAGTTTATCATACTAAAATATCTTATTATAATTATTATTTTGTTTTAAAAAGTTTTCAAATATATATGGTTTCAAATTTATGTGCTATAACATGAAAATGGTTATATTGTAACAAGATTTTAATTATTAATTTTTCTAATTTAACTTAAACAATTTCACTCGATTCGATTGAACGCTTATCTTTAATTCGAATTATCAAAAAATCTAAATAAAAAAAATAAAACTACGTCTTTTTAATAAATATTTACTCATTAAATAATTAACTAAAATAAATTTAATTAATTCACTCAATTAAATTATCAATTTTAATTCTTATTAAGATTATGACAATTTTAACCTACTAGAATTAAAATAAAAGATAGCAACAAATCATTGAAAACACCAAAATCTTGCTCAATAATACTACGATGAGTAATTTATATATTACCAAGGCTTGAAGAAATCATAATCTGCAGATCATTGAGAGCCCAAAAATAATCGAAGAATATTGGTAAGATTAGTTTTGGGTTCTTTAATAATTTCCTTTAAATTTATTATTCAAAGGCATAATTACTTTTCTTGCCTTCTAATTTTATAAAAGATGTTATTTTAGTTATTCATTTTTTTTGTGTCTTTAAATTTATATTTTTTATCAAATTACTTTAAAATAGATGGAAAAATTGACGTTTGTTAACGTTATTGAGGTGACATACACGTGGATTGTCATCCACATGTCAATCCATGTGTATACCACATATCCAAATTATGGATATCTAGCGTTGAAATTTTCCTTCTATTTTCTCATTATATACAGGGGCGGAGTTAAAAAAATCTTTTTAGGGGTCAAAATTAAATTGTATATTTGTATGATAGTAAAAATGTAATTTCACTATTTTAATAGACCCTATTTTTATTATTTTTGAAAGTGATTAAAATATAATAATAATATTATTAATTTAAAATTTTATAAATTATAAACTACTTAAATAAAAAAAAATTATTTTAGAGGCCTTGCCCACTTGACTCTGTCACTGATTATACAGGAAATCTATTGTTGACCTATGATCATGGAGGCCCAACAATATATTGTTATTGTGGGGGAAAAGGCTCCTCTACTGAGGTGAACAACATATGAAAACCTTTGGAAAATGTTTTATGAAAAAAAATGTTAAAAAAATAGTAGATTCATTTAAAATATGAATTGAAATTGAGTTCAAATATTTAAGGTTAGAATTCAATTTAATTTAATTTTTAAATGTATAATATATTATTTTTATATATTATATAATTTATAACACATAAAAATTTAAACATATATTAATATATAATATTGTACTGTAAATCTATTATAAGAATTGGAATGGGTAGTTTCCGAGATGAAGGGAGGCATTGGGCGAATAACCTGAATATATAATTTATAAATCTTGTGCTTTGAGAAGTTGGGACAATTAATTTGCTTTTACATGGAAAATTGTAAACAACTTGTAGGATATGTACTCATGGTTGGCAACATCAAAGAGCATGCCTATACTACACCCACCAATAATGGATAAAAATAATAATTGTATTAGTTGGTTTAATTAGTTTAATATAAATTTAATAAAGCAATTAAAAAAATGGATGGAATTGATTAAAAAATCGAAAATTAAAAATAATGAGTTTCGTATATAAATTAGTTCTTTTTTTCAATTACACGCAAGTTCACTAAATCATTAGTAAGTTTATGATTTGATCATTCAACTTCAAAAAATTATAAAATCATAATTAAACAATTCAAAAGTTTTTAGTTAAGCTATTAGATTTAAAGCTGTTATTGTATGACATTCTCTATTTTCATCAGATGTACAAATTGAAAGCTTTTCTTTTCTTCTGTTCTATAATTTGATTTCTTTTCATGAAACAAGTTTTAATTTCGAAAAACTGCGAGTCAAAATCAAAATAATTTTATTCTCTAATCTACTATTTTGATTGTCAGATCAATTTAGATGTAAAATATATTTTTTTACTTGTCAATGAATATAAATCTATCGTACTGATAATCAAATAATCATTTAAAACTCGCTAATCTGATTTTTTGTAAAAAAAAAATTTAACTCAACAAATTAATTAAAAACTTTTGAATAATTTAATAATCATTTTATAAAATTTTGAAATTAAATAATCAAAATATGAAGTTAGATATAATTTACCTTTCTTTTAATAGATTCTAAACAATTCACACCCTTTTTATCACCAACATTATGACAAAAGATCTCTTTTTATTGCATCGAAATAAAAATACCATAAAAGCTTCTGTATTAAATGTTAGATTTTATCTCTTCAATTTAAAAATGGGCAAAATAAATGAAAAAACAAACAGATATTTTTTTTATTAAAAAATTCATCTATTCCAATTGTTAAAAATTGATATAATTGATAAAATAATCAAATAATGATACATTGTATACCATATATAATTCAATTTTTAATAGTAGAAATAGATGAAAATTTTAACAAAAACTATCAATTTACCTTTCAATCTAACTTTCATTTCTTGAATAGAAAAAATAAAATACAATTTAACTCTTGATACAAAGAGATCCATGATATTTTTACCGACCGAAATGTAGTTAAGAGTTTTTAAACTAAACCAACTAGGTGGTGCATACGCATTGAAACACTTGTTGTCATGGACATAGCATAGATCTGTGCTTAAATGCTATATGAAAGTGAAGTTATTGTCAACAACTTCTTCGTATGCTCTGCTCAACCATGTATACCTACACTACACTACACTGATTGTATCTCATATCATGTTTTGATTACGCACAGGCCACCCTCTCAGTAAGCCTCTTGCTCCCCCTGCCATCCACATCCACATCCACATCAGTCAAACCCATAAGCATCATCCAAAATTTAGGGACTAAAACAATAATTTCACCATTCTCAACTTACTTTCTTGGGGACGATGAACTGCACAAATTTCTTCTTTCCTTTCCCATTTGGAGAATTAGTGTTCCCACTCTGATTATTATTATTCTTCTCTCTCAAAAACCCATGTTTCTTGATTTGCTCCCTCACAAACCTTTCATATATGAAAGCTGCCCCCCTAAACTGTGGTAATACCATCCATGCCATAAACACCAGCTTCACTGTGTACCAAATTGGTATCCTATCATTCATTCCATTCACAAACCCAATTACAATTTGTGTACCCCAAAGTATATATAAATTTGAAATAGGTTAAATTATGCTATTTGTCCCCATACTTACAATCTTTTTTTATTTAAAAAACCCAATCCAATCATTAAAGTCATAATTTTTTTTTATCAAAATTCAATCAATTGGGTATATCGATTAAGCTGCCCTCTTTATATGATGTGGCATATGATCGATGATGATTGGACTAAGGACTACATCTAAAATTTTGTAAAAGTAGAGGGACTGATAACAAAATTTAACCAAGTCTGAGATATGGTAAGAAGTATTTTTTCTTAGCTTACCACTCTAAAACTGATTGAAGCACCATCTCTGTTAAAGTTAGCAAAGAATATAAAATCCAATAAGCAAGCCACTGTTCATCATCTTCTTTCCCTGGTGTTTCTATAGCTATCACTGAGGCATATCTGAAAATAAATAATTTTAAAAAATCCAAAAATTTTCCCCAGAAAACAATTGAAAAAACCCATATAAATTGATTGGTAAACTTACAGGGGATACAGCAACATCACCACAGGCCTGCAGGTATTACAAAGTCAAAAGAAAAATCAAATAGAAAGTTTGATTATTGAAACATGAAAATAAGAAGGATGTGAGGAGAAAATATACCCAGCTAAAGCATGAAGATTTGAGAGCAAAGTCCAGAAACGACTCATGGTGTTGTTTTATTGTGGGTTTAGGGTAAAGTTTTAATTGGAAAAAGAAAACAGAAGAAGAGAGAAATTGGAGATAGAGATGAGTAAAGAGTCAAAAAGCAGTTTATGGTTGGTTGATGATATCAAAGACAAAGTGAAGATAGTAGAGAATCATGGTAAGTCCCTATAAATAGAGAAATTATAGGCAAATCTAAAGCCCCAATAAAAGAAATTTTTTAATTCAGTATTCTTATAAATAAATAAAAATATAAATTAATATAGTGAAATTCTACTTTAATTTCAAAATATTTTTTTTAATTTCAATCCTTTTATAAATAAATAAATTATAAATTAATATATAGTAAAATTATACTTTAATCCTTTTAAAATTAAAAAATTGTTTAATCTTTTAAAAATGATGAAATTATAAATTAATACCTAACAAAATTTATCTTTTAATCTGAAAAGATTATAATTAAATTTCAATCCTTTTAAACGCATATCCAAATTCACCTTAAATGCAAGTGGCGTAATACTATATCTAAATTCAAATCATTCTAAACCAAACACTATGATTAGAACTTGATATAACCATTAGTGAGTAGGCTTTATCAGATAAGTTGTGAGCAAAAGAAAAACTCTATGAAAAGCTTCGAGTGAGGGCTGTACATGGTTGTTTGGGTGCGATTGTTTGAGGGTCTTCGTCTCAGCCATTAATAACTAAATTAGATTTGATCATAAGTCGGATCATTCGCTCATGTCCGAGAAGGTCTGCTCGAAAAATGAGAGGATTTGAGTAAAAATATAGATCCAAAAAATAGGTTTGGACAAAAAATTAGCTCATTTTCTAAACGACCAGGACAAGTAGGATTTTTTTGGCCTAGGCTCGGCCTAGCTCGAATTAGTTGCTTTGCTATTATTTCGCTACTGTTTTATTACCATTTCTATGTTGTCTTGCTACCATTTCGCTATCATATTCCTATTGTTTTGTTGTTATTTTTTTAATATTTTATAATTTTTATTTTATTGTTAATTTTATTTCTATTTTAGAGACATTTATTCATTAAGTTACATCTATCTTAATATTATTTAATTATAAAATTTTTTTATTTATTGAAAAATATTTATTTTTAATATTTTTAGTGTGTTTGATGTATTATTTTTTTAAATTTATTTTTACACAAGAACCTAAAATTTTACATTGAGGTCTAAAGTAATCCATCCCACACTAATGACTAACCCTAGTTCTGTATGTAGACATAGAGCCAATAGATAGAGGGTTTGAGACATGGTACGAGGTGACAAGTGGCTCTGACGTGGTTGTGATAGATTGGCCACCCAGATCAGAGTGATCCCATGCTATCTTAACTTTAACTTTATACTCAGAAATTAAAAAAATAGAATGAGGTAATGTTAAGCCACGCGTAATCTTCCCAGTGTTTAGATGGTGAATGGTCGGTGACCGACGGCTCTTTTTATCCACTTACGTGCCCGAATCAGTTGCAAGACAACACCTCCTTCGCGATTATCCACCGTATCTACTGGTGTGACGGTTGCAGATTAGTGAATCTCTATTTTTTTATTTGGTTAAAGTGTGCTATTAATCCTTGTATTTATTCACATTTGATATTTAGTCCTCATACTTTAAATGTTAAGAATCTAATCCGTTTACTTTTTAGTCCAATCATTACCGTTATTTGTAATTTCTATCAAAATTTGTAAAGAAACATGTATACTTTTTATCAATCATGTACAACTTCATATATATATATATATATATATAAGAGTGTGCATTTTTCGATTTTAACTAAATTAACCGATCAAACTAAATTAGTTCAATTAATTAGCTAGACACCGTATCTAATTCAATTGAGAGATAATTGAAGGTATTTTAACTAAAATATATTATTTAAAGATTGTTTTACATTAATGTATCAAGTGTGAAAATAAATGGAATAAAAATGTGTATGAAGTTGTTAGTGTAATTAAAACATCAAACTCGCCCTTCTGAGATGCATCCTTGAAAACATCAAACGTCAAAGTTATCAAATCAAAGCATAATCAAAACTCCTCAACCATCGAATCAAATCCAAGATAGAGAATACTAACATCAACCAATGTATGCAAAATATGCACACAATTCATCCAACTAACGTAAAATTATTACGGAAACAATTCGATTTTCAATTATATTAAAAAATGTAATTTTAGAATTTTAATTTTATAAATTAAATTCGTAAATATTAAATATAAATATTTACGGAATTGGTATAAAAATGTATATAAGTTTGATATAGTAATTTTGGTATAAAAATGTGTAGCCTTCCTAAATTTCATTAAATTTGTATGTCCTCTAACTATAAAATGTTAAATAGGAAGTTTGCAAGTTGGTTTCTTAATAACATTTTATAGGCCGGTGTTTACTATGCATGAGGAACCCCCTAACCTAACCTAACCTAACCTAGTTTCCACATTGAAAACTCAAAGTTAATAATTTTTCTTTTAAATCTACCTACAAATATTATTAATTTTTGAAAAGTAACGTGGATTGAATTTTAATTTCATTAGCATGAATATTGTTATTAATATAAAAGGACGTGAGTTTGAGTACGCTAAAATGTGTTATATTCTTATTTATGAGTTGAAAAGGGATTATGGTTAGTTCTAGACATTAAATTATCTTAAAAAAATACATATGATCAAAAACTATAAAGAAATTAATAAAAAAAAATTTAAAAAGTAATCAACTGAAAATTAATAAAAGAAAATCCCAACCTTTAGACTTGTACTAAGCATCTTAAATGATAGTATTAAAGTTATCGTGGAGTTATAATCTTTGTTTTTTCTTTGAATATGAGCGCTTAGGTCTCTTATTTGATCTTAATTTTAGATTATATATTTATTTAGTACCATGATTTTATATTATATGAGGTTCAACATTAATATTAGGCATAATATAAAATTTTAACCTTTGAAATTATAAATTAGGTCTATTTTGGTATAATTTTTTTTTTATCTATTTTGATTATTGAACTTGATAACTAAATCTATTTTGATTCCTGAACTTGAATTTTGTTTTGGTGCGACCAATGTTACTGAATAAGACCAGATCGATGTAACGGTTTGAACACACATTTTTATAAAATTCCCTAGAAGTCTCCACTTTAAGACAAGTGGCACGGGTTTATGCATGACACATAAACAATTAATGATTAATTTTAAGAATAAATTACATAGACAATCACCCAAATTTTATAAATTTTCATTTTAGGCACCAACATTTTTATCTGTTTTCATTTTAGTCACCATGAGCCTAAGGACTAACGGAAATCCATGGCGCATTCCAACTCTTTATTATTTTCCACTAGTATTTGTGTAATAAATAAAGCACAATTGGGATATATGAAAATGTTGATGATCCACAATTGCTATAAACAACAAAGCACAAAGCCCATCTCACTCTTTAAAGTGGATAAGACCCAAAATTGTCACACACACCCCTTTTCTAATTCTTTCTTTTGGCAGCTAGAATTGGTCCATATGATCGTCTAGGGTCTTAGCACTAGCAAAGCAAGAAAGAAAATTGAAGGGATACAGAATATATATATTATGAATGTGTTTAGCAGAAATGATGAAAGAATTGGAAGAATTTTTTTTTAACTTATTATTTGATAAATTGAATATTAAGAGAAAAACAATTGAAACTTATCAAAACCACTTGATTTTGAATTAGATTGTGTCTTTCTTATTTTCTCTACTCTTTTCGTTTTAATTTGAATTGAGAACATATAGTCTTGGGATTCAAATCCCACACAATTCTTACCCCCTCCCCTATTAAGACAGGACTAATCCTAAATTTGAGTATAGCAAAAGATGAAAATTTATATTTAACCAAAAGCAAATCCCAATCTAAAGCTTTGACCCAACACTTAACAAATCAAGGGTTGGGTTAACCATTGGTTGGAGGTCTTGTCTTCCACTAAATTTTAGAAAGGGATAAATCTCAAAATTATACATGAACTTTGATTTAATGTGTAATTGTATACATGAACTTTGATTTGGTGCAATTATACACGTGAAACTCTAATTGTGATTTAAAATTTATCCCTATTAAAAAATGATGTTAAAGGGATTTTATGACTGTGAATCCCAAATAAAAGGAGGAGGGTACAACTTGGATTCAAAATGTCAAAAATAATGAACATGCCTCCCACTAATTGAGGTCTTCAACCAAAGGGTAAAAGAGAAACCCCTTGATAGCAGAATTCTATATATGAAGTGTAGCTTTAGACCCTATTGGAGGAGAAGTACCCTCGTCCATTGTTTTATCCCTTCTTTCAACTTACTTTAGGGGACCCAAAAAAGCAGACCTAACTTTTCCTCCAAAAGCCATTGATGTGCACTTTCAATTCCTTAATGACCTCAAGGATTCTTCACCACAGAATATCCCTTCTATGTGTGATCAATCAAAGCATTCAAAGCATTAATTTATTAAGAATCTAAATCTTTTCCCCAAGCTTTTAGATTCTTATTTGAGCTGGATACCAAAAAGAAATTAGTGTTTTGGTTAAGATATGTCATAAGTTTTTATACTTTTTAAAAATTTGAGTTTTAGTCTTTTATTTTTATTTTCAAAAATTTAGTCCATTTACTCTTTAGATTTTAAAATTTAGGTTCAGCTGTTGATACTGTTGTTTGTTTTGTTAAATTCAAATTCATTGTAATGTCATTTTTTTAGTTATATGACTATCAATTGAGTTTTTTTTATCAACATTATAAATTGCACAATTTTTAAAATGAAAGGTATAAGATTTCCACATACATGATTTATACTCTGAACTAAAATTAATAATACTACAATTATTTTATTTCATTTTACGATCTAAGACTAATCGAATTGAAGTTGATGTTAATATTAACATTTGTGTATAAATATTTATAATTGACATTTATCACAATTCAATTCGATCCAATGATGATACAATAACAAAAAGCAAGATTGTAATCAAATAATTAAATGTATAATCTCAGCAGAAAAAGAATCTCTTTCTTTTCCTCTTCTCTGGCAAATTCTCAATCAAGAGAAGACACATGGGAGGTAGAATGATTGAGAGATAGACAATTAGTTCCAAACATTAGGTTATTATTTTATTGGTTGATTCAAATAAATAAATATTCCTTTATTTCGAGTGGAAATGTTGGACCAAGTTGGGGGACAGTAATCTATAAGTTCAATAACTGAATTGTACATACATACATACATACATACATACCATATGTATATAATAATTAACAAGTTTCTCTTCACATTCTTGACTTCTTCTCCATTACACTTGTCCCAATAGATTCAATCCTTTCCTATTTTATTAATAATAAACAACTTTGCTAAATACTATCCTTGGACACTTTAAGCTACCATTTTATAAAAAAGCATATACCTTTAAATGTATTCAAATTTATTAATTTGTAAAGGGTTTTAGTTATGTTGTGAGATTCTAATCTTAACATCTACAACTCATTTATATTTTCAATAATTTAATAAAACCTTGACACTATTAATAAAAGTTGAGGCTTTAGGTTCGTGTTTCATTTATGTATGCTCGGGTTTTAGTTCAGATCATTTTTTACTTTTTTATTTATTTGTGTATTGCAATAATTTGATTCTATTTTTCATTGATCAGATGTGTACTTGTATTTATATTGTAAAAAATAGATTATGAAATTAGAAGTGAGATTTTAGCTTAATAATAAAGAATAAATCCTTGAACTTTAAAATCACATATTCAATTCTCATCACGTGTGAGCTCTCTCTAAATATATTCAAACTTAAATCAGAATATATTGTGTTATTAATTATGTCATGTATTATAATAAATTCTTATCGTAATTATTCAAATTGTATTAAAAGAAAAGAAAAATGGGTAAATTAATGGTAAGAAATTGAAGAGCTAAGCCTACCTCTCCTACCCATCACGATTATTCCCATAGACAAATTTAATACAAGATAAGTATTGTAGCAATTATGTAGCAAATGCACACCTTTTGTAACATCAATGTGGTCCATGTTTTTCTCCTATCCAATTTCCATTTTTTCGTGTAAAACTAAAACTTTCCCTCCCTCATAAAACAACAAATTAGATAATATTACCCAATTATTCTATTTCCACTTTAATTTATTACTATAAAAATAATAATTAATTCAATTCCTTTTCGAATTTATGAAGGTAAAATATCTTAAACACGATATAATAATAATAAAGATGTAAATAGAAAGTGGGGTCCGCGAAGGAAGTAGGATAGGCTGGCTAGGTAGACAAGACAAAGAACCAATTAAATGTCACCACGTGATGACCTCAAACACTAACCTCTCACTTTACTAACTGTCTCCCACTCTCTCCAAACACATTTATTCGGTCCGTATACATTTACAAATATAATTTTTATATTTTATTTTAAACAATTTTGTATTTTTATTTTTAAATTTCAAAATTTGTATCCACTTATTAATGCTATTTTTTTCTTTTGGTTAAATTCAAATTCATTATAATTTTTTTTAGAATGTTACATCAAAAAAAATTAACAATATTAAAAATTGAACCTGAATTTTAAAATATGAAAAATAAAAAAGCTAAATTCCTAAAATTAAAAGTACACGAATTAAGTTCTAAATTTATGAAGAGTACATGAACTTGTGACATATTTTAATATTTTTTTTACACATATAGCTATAATTGCAATTACAAAGAATATATTTGAATAATTATAACTAGAATTAATCATTATAAAGAAAGACCTGAATGATAATCAAAATATATCCAAACCTATATCATATATAGTGGGACATAAACTAGAATGAGTATAGATTGATAACCCACACATAGTTTACATAGAGTGAGACTCAATCATTGGCTCTAAAGTTCCCAAGGCCTTGATCTTATTAAGCTAAGGCCTTGTTGAAGGAGGTCGACTTTGTCGAGAGAAATATGTGAAGTGTTGTGCCTTGGCGAGTGCCTAATAAAGCAGACCATGCGAATGCACATGATTACCCACAAAAAAAATCTCCACATTTACTCTCGATGAGAATTGAACCCATGTCTTATGGCATATAAGGCACTTATGGATAACAACACTACCACTTGGACTACATACATATATACATGGGAAAATATTTGATATATTGTTAGTGGAGATTTTGGATTCCATAAGTAATGTTAGGAAGTTGACAAGTGTCTTATAAGAGTATAATAAAATATTAAAAAAATAGATATTCAAAAAAGACACGTCAATTTTTTTAAATTTATTTATGGAATAAAAAAATATTATTAGTGTACCAAATAATCCAAGAGAATAATCACTCATAGAAGGACTCGGGTTCAAGCCTTCATGGGAGCAAATGATAGCCTTTAAATCGGGCAACTCTCTTTGAATGTAATGTTCTGTGTGTGGTGTGGGTATATCCCTATTGAGTAATACTAACCCCTTTAATTGTACAATATTAAAAGAATTATTCAAATAAATATTAATTATTTAATTATAATATTAACTTTAAGATATTTTTACTTTTATATTTTAACCTTTTTTCATTAAATCTTTCTTAATAATTGTAATTAATTAATTTAATTAATTCATCTCCTATATATAAATGAATTAAATATGAATTTAAAATATTTAACTTTAATTGAAGTAAATATTTTTTAAGGAAACGTCAAATATATTTAATTTTATAGCACTTCAATATATAATTAAATTTGCTTTATTTTATAATTAAAAATAAAGAAATGAAAAAACTAAATAGAAAATACATTAATGAATAATAACAAGAGTGTAATTATCTTTTCATTCAAAACTTACTTAGTAAATTTTTCTTGAAACCATAGAATGTGTTTTACACAAAAGTAAGTAAACTTATTTATGGATAAGATTATATGGTTAAGTTTGAAGGTTTCCTCAAAATTTGTGAGAATTTAAATAAAAAAATTAGATTTAAAAATAAATTTAAACAAAAAAAATCTTTTTAAAATATAAATCAAACTGCAAACTGACATGAAATGCAACAATTTACTTAATCTAGAGGAAGTGCAATAATCGACAATTTGGAGGACTTCAAACTTCTGAGACTGATATTATAAAATAGATTAAAGAATTTGTACAGATTAAATTAATTAAGAAAAAAATCAATAACATCAAAGAATTAAATTTTAAATTTATGGGATTTCTATAGAAAAAAAAATGATATTCATCTTAAAAAATTTAAATTCAAACACTTATATATGTAAAATATACATATATTATCAAATGACTAAAAAAATATAAATAAATAATATTATATAACCACATCAATATATTAAAATTTTTAATTTATAAAACGTATATAAACATACAAGATATTTTAACGGAAAATAGATGAATTAAATATTAGTACGTAGATGTAATAATTACAGCATCGAAGATGCAGCCAACAAAAAGTACAGAGCCACCTGTATGTCTAATAGGATCCTACGTGGAATTGCATGTGAATTATAAAACTATTCTTTTCACTTTCCGCAACAATGGACCATTGTATTGGGAAAAGGTGGTCCACTCAACCTTTCTACGTACTTCAACTGTCGTATACTTATACCATAATTAGTAAGTTGTACATGAATTTACATCCTCCCCTCACTGTTTATCAACATGTTCACCTAATTCCAATCCTTGATTAAAGATATTCACTTCACAACTTATATTATAAGTCTGAATTTTGATGTATACATGACAATAATTTATTTTTATCAAAAGTGTATAGTGTAAATCGTACTGAAAAAATAAGTTCATTTAGTTCAATGCTACTGGGACATTGTAGTTTTATAATAAATATATAATTTTTTGATATATTAAATTTATAGAATATTTTAAATATAATAGTCGAGAGAAATATGATCTAATAATTTTCATTGGTTAAGGACTAAATTAATAAATATTATGTATAGTGATAAAGCATATTATATTATCTAAAATTATTTTGTTTCAAATTTTTAAAAAAATTATTATTAAAAGAGACAATGATAAATTTCAAAAAAAAATCATTTTTATATAAAAATTTATTCTTTGAGTTTCTTGATTTTCAACCTTATTCAAAGCTAATATATAATATTTTTTATTCAATTCACTTAATTTATTCTTTTGCTGTTTTTTAATAATGATTAGAAATATGCAGTAAGTTTTTGTATTTTTACAAATTTAAAATTTAGTTTTTATATTTTTATTTTTAGGAATTTAATTTATTTACCTTTTTAAATTTTAAAATTCGAGTTTAACTTTTAAAAATATTATAAAAATATTTACTCGATAGTCATATAACTAAAAAAATACTTATCCTATTTTTTAAATTTATAGAGAATATAAAGAATTATGACAGATTTTAACTTTTAAAATCATTTGATCACATTTATATGAAGATTTTTTTTTTATTTCTTTATTCAACAAAAAGATAAAAGACATTGATTTTAAAGGTTAAAATTGTAAATAATTATATATACATATGATTTTTATTTAATCACTTCTATGACATTTTTGTCACTCAATTTAGTTATAATTTCATAATTATTTTAATCTTTGTAAGCATTCATGGATCAATTCATTGATTCATATATTGATAAATTTCATATTTAAATTTATAAAATAAATATATGTCGTGTAAAAAATAATTATTTAAACAAACAATAATAAAACAAATAAATCCATTTAATTTAGCTTACAAAACTTGTCGGAGAAATATTGGTAAAAAATAATTCATTAGATAATCCATATATTTTTATGGTACTCGTGAATTTATATTGCTATAATAGTGTTATCATAAAGTTTAATATATAAATTTAAAATTCGTTTAAAGGAAATCACGAGAATTGAATAAAATAGTAAATATTTTTCTTATTTTAATCAATTGTTAAAAATTCGATCCTCGTCTTGATATAAAACAAATTTAAAATTCATAATTAATATTTATTCTTTAATAAATTTATCAAATAAAAAAATTAATTATTAAATTCGTTTCAATAGATATATTAAACAATAAAAAAAAATTTGTGTAAAGTGAGTTAAGGAGAAGGAGCGTGAAAATGGTAAAAGAGGGGAGGAATTTGGGTCACGTGGGCTCAGCTCCGTAAATACAATGGACCCATCACGTGGGACCCGTCCACCAACCCAACATGCAACATGCTCCAAATTCCGACAATGGCAACAATAAATAAAAGTTAGATGGCGACGCGATTGCGGGGAGCGTGAAGGTCACTTTAGGGAGTTCAATTACATGTTGAATAACAATAAAAATGAAATATATTTAAATTTAAGTATTTTAAACTTATATTTATATCAATCATATATTAAAATAAAAGTTAATAGTTAATATGTATGTAGATAAATATGGTGGTAAAGGCGCGGGTGAAACACAGAAGTAAAGATGGAAATGTTGGATTATCGGCGGCGAGCAGAGAAAATTAAGTAATTAAATTTTAATTACTTAATTTCTCCAATATAAAAGCAAAGCAGAGAGCAGAAACTTTTTCACCTGCAGTCATAGTGAGTGAGTACCCACAAAAATAATGAGCCCACTTTTCAATGCTATTATTATTATTTAAATAAAAGGAGTTTGTCAGATTAAGAATTTATTAACCCATGATATTTATAAGCAGCCAACCAGCTTTGGTCATCTGGGGTATATGTAGGTCATCAATACAACTCTAAAAGCATCCACATAATAATAATAATAATAATAATAGTTAAATTCTCAATGTCATTCATTTTTGAATTTGTTAATTTTAATTTATGTATTTTTTTTAATTTTAAAATTTTAGTTCGACTTAAATCAATTAGATTATTTTGAGTTTCTATACTTTTTGATTCAAACTTCAATCTCGATGTAAATGATCGTCATTATTCTGTTAACTGAAATTTTAATGAGTAATATGCGAAAATAATAAGTTGACATATTATTACATATATGATAATATGTTTATTGTATCAGATTTTAAAAATCGTAAAATATAACTTAATAAATTTAACAATTATCATTCGAAAATGACTGAAATTTTAAAATTTGAAAATTATAATGACTAAATTCATAATTTTTGTAAAGTACAAGGACAAATAGAAGAATTTTCATGTGATTTGCATTTTAATAATTTGGTTTTGGTAATTTTATTTTGGTATAAAAAGGATAAAATTATACTAGACTAGTCGAGGTCAAGCCACTCCAACACAATCGTCATGTAGCTTTTGAAAAATTTCATCTGGGAGTTGCATGTAAATACATCTGCCTCGCAGTCTTGGAAACGTCATTTCCGCCATACCATCAGCAATTCAATTCCCTTCTCTAAAGAAACGTGTAACTTGAACCATCCAAAGACGCTGAACAAGATCTCTAATTGCGTGTATCACTGTTGATTGGTAGGACTCTCTCGATATCGTTTGGATTAAATGAACATCTGTTAAACTATCCACTTCAAGCACAACTCGTTGAAAGCTTAGACTCCAAATTATTTGGAACTCTTCCAAAGCTCCCCAAAGCTCAACGTTAAGTGCCAAACAACAATCAATATATTTAAAGAACCCCAAAATCCAAGTACCATGCTTGTCCCAAATTACTCCTGACTGAAGCATTCCTAGACACTTTACACACAACACCATCAATATTCACCTTATACCATCCATCCTCGGGTGGATTCCACTTAATTTAAATGCATTTGTTATATGTGTTTTTCAACCAATGTGTCACAAAATTGATGTTAATTAGATTAAATTATTTTTTATTTAATTTCAAATTTTTATAATGTAAATAAATATTTAATTCGAATTGGTTTAGCTATTTTTGAAATTTGATTGAACAAAGATGAGTTGTTGAATCCCAATAAATGCCAAAAAGAGAAGTTAGCTTTGTGCTTTAACAAACCAACCAAAGTTCTCTTAAAAAAATGATAAATTTATCAAATATCTTCAATTAAATAAACAACTTAGAATAAAGAATATTGTCTTAACTTTACAAATTAATATCTTTTAAAATATTTTTTAAAGTATGAGAGTCAAACAAGTTGGCCACAAAAAGCTTATATTCTTTTGATAGTAACAGAGAAGATCTTTTAATAATAATTTTGCAATTCAAAGATTTAAATAATTTAATAATTATTTTATTTATAATAAATTAAATTTATTCGTGATTTTGGGTAGAATTTACCTCAAAAGTGAGATAATAAATGATTGGAATAAAGGAGAGGAGAAGAATGCATGTGGTGATGCAGGCAAGAAGGAGGTGTGGTATAGAATCGAGTGTGAGGTACGTAGTAGGGTATGAATGAGTTCAAGCAGCCCACTCATGACCTCAAAGGAATTCACTTTAAACCATCAATTTTTGTCACTTCTGAATGCCTGCCATCTCTCAATCCTTTCAATTATTGCCCTCTCTTCTCTCTCAATCATACCATTATTTTAAGATATAACATTTTCTACTTTTACAATAACTCGTGCTTCCACTGTAAAATCCAATTCAAAACACAACAAATTTAATGAAAATCACATGAAATTCTTGTAAAACAAAACTAATAATATTTAAAAAGATTCACACTTTATCTTTTATCTTTCCTTTCCCTTTTAATTTTAATTGTTGTGTTTCTGAGTTGATGTACTATTTCCATGGCCCACGATAGGAAGGTCAAGGGGACCACAGTAGAGATATAGAGTAAGATTTGATTTATGTTGATCCAAAGTCAAACTAGAATGATGATGAATTCTTTGAAGTTCATAAGATGGAGAGAAATCCCTTTCTTTTGTGGTTAAGACAAAACAAGTACATGTAAAATTCTTAAGTTTATTTTTTTTAAATACAATTACATGATAAAACTCGAATAATAAGTACGATTAGTGTGTCTCGAACTCAAATTACACCTAAGACAGTAAATATCCTTAACCATCAAATCATCATATGAAGTTCAAAATAAATATTTTAATTAAGTTTACTTTAATTGTATGTCATAGAGTGAAACATTTTAAGTTTTTTTTTTAAACTAGGTTAATAGAAAATGTTTTTCAAAATAATCTTTTTAAAATTATCAAAATAAATATGTATATCTCCTATTATTTTAGCCGCAACATTTATCTCATCTTCTCCCGCAATGAGAGACTCTTATCTTTAATATCTTTCATTTCCTTGAATCCCTATGACGAAACATACACATGTTTAATGGCTGTAGAATAAATGACTCAGTGGCCTTAGTTAGTATTGTATGGGGCAAGAAGTGACCCTTTGTTGATAGAGGCCAACGGTCGAATAGTGCTTTGGGTTCCAACACATGAGATGCATCGAGCAAGTATGAACTTGGTGTTGGGTTCCACCAAGCCTTGAGCAAAGATGCCCTACGTCTTAGACCATAATGTTTGGTGCTCAAGATCATCGATGGAGATGATGCTTGAGACCTATTACGGGCATGAATGCCAAATGTACGAAGAGATTGGGGGTGCCCTCACTTGAGTTAGTGATTGGATGTGAATAGCTTAATGATGTTGGACCAAGCATGAGGCCTTTGAAATAAGGCATTGATGGGAACTAAGATAGTCCACACATAAAAAGTCATGCAAAAGGTTGATCATGACTAAAGTATTCATGGTGTCGCATGAAACTGTGTTGTTTCAAGTTAAAGAACGGACGATCTGTGACAATAAGGGCCTCTTTGGATGGGCAGTGTGTTTACCTGCGATTAACGTAAAAACAACGGTGATAGTGAGATTAGATACTGTAGCGTGAGACAAAAAAAAAAGCCAAACACATTGATAGGGTGTTCACCTATTCTAGTGTCATGGTTTGCCTAGGGAAACCCACAACCATGACACATTTGAATGATCCGTCTTGTTCACGAGAGGTCACATGGCCCAATAGGATTGGCCCGTCACTTGGAGAGATTGAAAGCCCATTTGCAAAGCATGACAAATATGAGACATAATCTTCGAAGATATGCAATCTTAGAAGATTTGATTCTGTAAACCTTAGAAATTTGATGTTGTAGATAACTTTTAATCTTGACGGTTGATGTACTTTAATATGTACCATTGAATTTGGAGAAGCTCAATTATAAATAGAGGTCTCTCCTCCTCTTTGTAATCACTTCATTCTTGAGTAATATAATTCTTTGAGAGCATTCACTCAAATTCTTGCACTTTTGCTTTTCTCTTCTTTCGAGTTCTTTTATTGAGTTGTTTCCGCTTTGCATTGTTGCATTAAAAGGAATTTTGAGAGAATATTCAATTTTGAGAGTTAGGCTGGCTTAGGCATATTTGAAGTGAAAAAAATCATTTAAGGCAACATGGATTACGAGGCTAAAGATATTGTTCTGTGACATTAGGAATAACTTGGGTTCGAATGATCGTTGTACAAAAAAAACTTTTGATATATTGTATGCATGTTTGAACCTTGGAGATGAAATTGTTTGAAGGTGCAAACACGAACCCTAAACATGGATTGTAAAATGGACATGAAAGATACAAAGAAGAAAACTTATGATTTTGTTATACCCTAGTACTGCAAGACACATGGTAGGTTGTCGAACGGGCCACGACTAACCTTTCATGATCCATCGTTGGCAAGCTTGTGGATGGTCTACAACTTACCCTTAGCAAGGCACCCCTAATTGGGCCACCAGGGCTTAACCGTTTCTATAGCCTCAGTAACAAAGGTATAAAAGCAAGGCAACCTACAACATAAGCGAGACCGCTTAGTACATACCATGGCGGCAAATGACCTACAACAGCAGTGCTCATTGGGCATCTGAACTTTGACTATTGTCACCCAACCAACCCGCGCAACCATTGAAGGACAAATAGTGGCCCACTATATAATCTGAGGTGCACAAGGGAACAATGATTCCCTTTTTCCTCCTTCCTCTCCTAATTCTTGAGCCTCCTTCCTCCTCTTAGCATTCTCCTCATTGTCGGTTCTTAGTTGTACACAAGTGAACCAGATCTTGCACTTCCCTTCCTCCTCTCTCTTATATATAAAATTATATAACGATAATATATCAAATATAAACTCATACAAAATTTTGATTTTTTTTCACATTTAATTTAAAAATATCAAATGATAAGAAAGTACAAATACTATATCAAGTGACTTTGATTTGTTGGTGAAGTGATTTTAAAGTCAAATGGTCATCTTAAGAAACCCATTTCAATTCATTTCCCCTTTTCTAAAATCCATCCATTTACAACCATTTTTAGTGCTGAAAATAGAAAAATTATCATGACCCCAATCTTTCATTAACAGTCAGATTCTGATTCAAAGTTTTTCCCTATTAGTAACTTGACAAACCAAAGAGGAAAAAAAAAAATGGTTGCTGTCAAAATTTGAGATGAAACATCATATGAAATAAAACATTCATGTTTTGTCACATGCAATAACTGCAAACTGCAAACATTCATTTTCTTGTCCATGTGGTAAGGCAGTTTGGGCAACCTTAGTTTAAACTACAATCCAAGAAGGGAGGGATTTCAAAACTTTCGATTATGGTGGGAATCCTATTAAGGTTTGGCAAGGAGCGTTCAAGTTCTTTTCTGATTGCTAGTAATGATCAAACTCAAAATCAAAGTAATGTCTGCAGATTTTATCAAAGTCAACTGTAATGTCTCATTGGGTATGGATGATGATACAGTTGGTGTTGCGATTGTCTGCAGAAATAGTGAAAGACAAGTTGTTGATGGTAAAAATTTAGTTCTCTGGGTTTGTTGACTTGTCCGAGGAGTTTGCAATAGGTAAGGCTTGTAAATTGAATCGAAACAACAGATAATTTGTCCATGTCCAGGCATGATGATGAGGATATTTATCGAAAAAATTGGAAAAAATGGTGATTGTGGAATCCAATGCCAAGGGTGTTATTAAATTAGTTAATCTATCGATGGCAGAAATTAACCCAATAGAAAAATAAATGTACAAATAAGCTGAAATTATATCATTATTTTAGATATAATTATAATTATATAACATCTTAAAAAAAAAATACAAAATGGCAAAATTCTACAGTTTCACTGTAGATTATACTTTCTTTTATAGCCATTCAACAGTACAAGGAGAACAACGTGGAGATTAACAGAGGACCCAACATTTTTTTGTTGATTACATTACAGAACAAGCATTAGGGTTCTCATCACTGAAGTACTGTGGAGGATAAGCACAGAACTCAGTGGCATACCTTGGTGGGTAATAATAGAATTCATTTTTCTTCAGCTCCACCGCCACTTTAGTCTCTTCCACCCCACCTTCCGCCGCTTCTCCTCCTCCTCCGACGGCTACATTTGCTTCTCCTCCTTCAGTACCACCGCTTCCTTTCTTGTCTTTATCCTTGTCTTCTCCACCGCCAGAAGAGGAATCTTTCTTGTCTTTTTCACCAGTACTCTCTTCATTTTTCTTCTCTTCTTTGCCACCATCTTTGGGTTTTCCTTCTTCATTTTTATCCTCCGCCGGCGGCGGCGGCGGCGGTTCTTGTTTCACTATTACTGCATGCTTCCCGGTTCTTTTGTAAATGTATTCAATCAGTTTGGGTGGACTAAACACTCCTTTCACTGTCACCTCTGAGCTCTTTAGATCTGGTTCAGCTGATTCCACCCCTGAGTGAAATTTTCAACTTTTTTTAATTATATAAAACCGGGGTCGATTGAATTTAATAAACAAATGAAATGGGGGTCAATTGAAAGTTGAAAAAAAAAAAAAATCAAAGATTCAAAGTTAAAAAAGACAATACTATATATTTATAAATATAATTGGCTCCCAAATCAGACCGTTAATACATGAAAAGAAGAAGAGATGAACCTTTCATTCTTTGAATACGTTTCTTAATTCCTTGAGCACAAGCTTCACAATGCATGTGAACCTTTAACACCACCATGATTACTTGAGGCTGAGCCAAAAAAAAAACCCAAACTTTATTAGTGTCAAAAATGGCGAAAATAATGAATCTTTTTAATATTAGGGGGAAAGAGTAAAGACCTCTTCTTTCTTTTCATCAGATTTAGGCTTTTCTTTTTCCTCTGGTTTTTTATCCTCCGCCGTAGACGGTGGTTTAGGGATAGGTGACAGAAGCTCAACTTGTTTATGGCTTTTCCTTTGAAGTCTCTCTAGAACTTTTAAAGGATCAGCTTTTTCACCTTTCACCACCACCTTATTACTCTTACAATCCGTCATTACATCTTCCACTCCTACAACACACGCTCAAAACAAAATCATTATTAACAAAAACTCCAAAAAAAAAAAATAAAAATCAGAACATATCGTAAAAGTTGATTTTGTTCCTACCTTGAAACCCTTTGAGACAACGACGAACTTTGCGAGCACAGCCTTCACAATGCATGTAAACTTTCAATACAATCTCTTGTGGAGGTGGTGGTGGAGTGGTTTCTTCTTTAGTTTCTTTCTTTTCTGCACTTTTCTTTCCATCATCTCCAACCTTTTTCTCTTCCATTTTTTTCTCTTCAACTGGTTTTTTCTCTTCCTATATGAAACAAAAACACAACTTGTTGTCATATAAAGCTAAAAGAAAAGCAAAAAGCAAAGTGAAGAAATGGTATATTTTATGAGATGATTACCTCCCCCATTAGATTACTGAGTCTGGGTTTTTACTTCAAAGTACAAAGACTTTGATGGTTCTGATGGAAATAAACGCTTTTTATGAAGGAACTTCGCTTTCTTGGCTACTCTCTGGTGTTCTCTCTCCGGAGAGACTTTGCTTTTGCTTTTTGTTTTTTTATTTTCCCTTCTTTTCTCTCTGTAAAGGTGTAATGGAGCAATCTTAAACTAAATGAGTTCCCCCATGACCATTTGATCTAGTGAAGGTAAGGCATTTTATTATCATCACCATCATCATCATCATCATCATCATCATCATCATCATCCTTATCAACATCATCATCATCATATAGTAGACTTGTTTCTTTTGGGTAAAAGTGCATGTAATTATTTATATTAAAAATTAGATTATATTTTACATATTTTAAAATGATTAAATTAGTTCATTTAAATTAGATAATGAATAAAATAATTTCTTAAGTGTAAATTATAAAAATAATTATTTTTATTTGCATCAGATTATATTATTTATTTAAAATGTTACGTTTTAGTCATTTATGTTATCGTTTTGTTACGAAGTGGTCACTCTGTCGTTAAGCTCTATTACCTTCCTAATGACAATCCTATGTGGCAGTCTAAATGGATTTTAAATGCCAACTTAGATGTCCAGCTGGGATGAAAATAAATTTTTTATTAAATAAATTTAATTAATTGAGAATTTTAAATTAATTACAACTGAAAATGAAAAATCAAATTGGACATTCAAGTTGGCATTTAAAACCCATTTGGACTGCCACATAGGATTGCCGTTAGGAAAGTAACATAACTTAACGTTAGAGTGACCACTTCGTAACAAAACGATAACGTAAGTGACTAAAACGTAATATTTCAAACATAAGTGACTAAAATGTAATATGAAGCAAATTAAAGTGACTATTTTTGTAGTTTACCCATTTTTTAATCAAAATTCATTAATGTCTATTATTAAAAATTGATATAGCTGATAAAAATAATTACATATGATGTGTCACATGTATCTTATTTGACATATTGAAACTAATTTTTAACAATATAATTGGATGCAATTTTTAAAAGAAAGATCGGTTTGCTGATTAATATGATGTATAGGAGTTAATTTATCTTTTTTTAGTATATGAGACAATACAATCTGACTCTAATACAAGATTCTTCGTGATACTTTTACCTTTTCTTTCGATATAATTACTATTCACAAAAATTATTCCTTATTAGGATTGTGGTGGCTTTCCGTAATAATACCCTTTTTTGGATTTTAACTTAAAATTTTATCTTTAATAGTGCAACATGATTTATTATTACACCTAATAATTGTTGATAGTCTATTTAATTTTAAAATGTGAATAACTCAAATTATTTAAGTCAAATTCTAAAATTATTTAAACAAAAAATATCCAAATAAATTATCTAAACTAAATGACAAATACGAATAACCAAACTTAAAAATATTAGATTAAGAAAAAAAAAGTAATAATAAACTCAAATAATACAAACTTAAAATAATTTAATTTTGAATTATTCAAGATTTAGAGGGTATAATGTTAAATTTAGCCCTTAACATTTATATCTTTTGTCAATTTGACTATTATTTTTTTGAGTTAAATTTGGTCTCAACCTTTTAAAAATAGTCTAGTTCAAAAATTTTTAAACTGAATTGGTGGTCAAACCGATTAAGCTATCGGTTTATCAGTCTGATAATTTAGACTAGTTCGATTAAAAAATTATTAAAAATTTAAAAAATAAAAAAAATCTTTGTTCAATCAATTTTTAGCTGATTTAATTGGTTCGTATTGATTCCCGATCTAACTGGTTCGAAACCATTCTTCGGATTGATACACCGATGATAGGCGTCGAAATCACCAAATATAAATTTTCACCCTTTAACTGAATTAAATAGTAGTTTAAAATAGTAAGATCAATCCCACATAAGCCGGAAATCCTAATTTTTCTATTTACGTAATTAGATTCCTAAATGTAGACATTTGCTGTACTCACTACTTATGCATTGCAAATATTACATTAAAAAATATATCAAATACCAAATAATATATTAAATCTTTTAATTTTATTAATTTCTTCTTTTATTACTTCCAACCACAAAATCAAACAACCGTTTGATTTAGTTTTAGCCACGTGGCATTTATGAAACATGCCATATCATTATAATTGGTCCCTAGAAATAATGTATTAATTTAATGATGGAATGTGGTTTGGTAAAAAAATAAAATGTCATAAATTCTTTAGCAGTAACAAAACCAAAATTAGGCCATAAAATAAACGTATGGACATTATTACAGAATTATTTTAAGTGTGTTGTAATAAATACTTTCAGTTTGATACATTAAATTTTTGCTCCTTCAATGATTTATTGATCAGAATAATTTCGAAGACCCAAATTCAAGATCTTGACCAAATAATTTAGTTTTGATTTTGAGTTTATGTGATTGAAAATCGTACTAACTAATAAAAATACTTACATTAAATATAGCTATTGTGTATAATGTTAAAATATATTGTTAGTCTTTCTACTTTGAAAAAAATTGAGATTTAGGTTAATAATTATGTCTTAATCAATTTCAGTTCAGTCATTAAAATCGTAAATATTTTCTGTCAAAATTTTTCAACTTGAAATATATTGATTAGGTTATCCTTATATGATATGACATATGATTAATAGAAAATAAATATATTAAACATATGTGTATGGGGAAGTGCCCACTTCTTTCACCATTGTGTTTGATAAGAAATTTTCTTATTTAGGAAATTGGAAATTTATTGAACTATATCTTTAGGCTGAGATGAGATCGTGAATTATATCACTTGAAGAAATATATTTGGAGTATCATGTCTATCTAATATCTTAGATCAAAAAGGTTGGATCGGATCGAAACATTGAATACTTAGCTATGAACAATCCTTATTACCTTGGTTGTTCATCTTATTGTATTTCAACTAGTTTATTCGTTGTTTTGCAGGCATTGTGCTATATCTTTATTATGTTAGCAAGTCTCGAATGTCTCTATTTAATTAAGAAACTTGTATAGGTTGATGTACTGAATCATGAGAGCACTTAATCTGTTCGACTGAGGAACATTATTTGAGTGAGCGCATTTGATTATAAAACCTTTTGTGTTGTGGTTTTACACATTAAATTCTTATGGAAGAATTTAGCGGTTAGAGTTCTAGTATTCAAAGATACAATAGTAAGGAATTATCATTAGCGTGTGATAGATTTAAGTTTACTGGTTGTAAGTGTTTAAATATAGCGCACACGTCTTATTGAGGTAGGCTCCGCAGACGTAAAAAAACTGAACTACGTAAACAAACTTTGTTGTCTCCTAATTTAATTTGTTTCCTATTTTCACAGTGTTTGGGGAAATGCCTAAACTTCCGCATGCACTTTTGCTGTTACTTAGCTTGTTTCTAGTAATTGCTTTCAGGTCAACAAGATCAATAATTTATATCCAATAAATTAATAAAAATTAACATTTCAAGTCATGTGTTTACGAGTAAGAAGTGGTATATGATATGGAGTTGTTTTCTAAATGAATTGCCCTTTCTCTATGATCAAACTTCTTAGTGCGAAAGTGTTATAACAGAAAATGACTTGTCTCCCATCATGGATAATTTTGCAATATTTATCTCAAACATGAAGTAAATTAGGGATTTAAACTTGTTTATAATCTTCCATAATGTGTTCGAGATTATTTGGTAATATTTTGAATCAAACTAAGTGAGTTTTGAGGTCATTTTTCAGTCTTAGTAAGTTTCTACTGATACAAGTAGTCAGATGTATTAGTACAAGTAAGTTAGTAGTAAAAAATGAATAGTAGCAGAGACTTCTACCGGTAGAAGTCTAAACTTCTATTAATACAAGTATGTCAAAATAGGGTTCTTCCCCTGTTTGACTTGTTTTGACTCACGAAGACCCAATTTTGATCCCGATCATCCCCAAATATCTAAAACTCGATAAAAATGTTTTAATTGACTTGAATTTGATTTTAATCCGTAAGAATGTTTTGTAAATAATGATAAAAGCAAAATTTGGTGTTGATGTTGAATGAAAACTAATTCTAGTTGATTTGATTAATAACCTTGACTTGTTTTCAAGTAGTTCTAAAGTGTTTGAATTTAGAACTTGTCTATTTTGAGTTACATAATTTGTTTAATACGACAAATGCTTGATGTTTAAGTTGAATTTAAAAAAATAAAAGTCGATCGTAATTGTTTAGGTGTTTTTCATTTAAATCCGACCGACGATCGAATCGAATGTGAGATGGTACACAGTCAGATATGATTGAAATGTCTGGACATAATTGTACTCGATCTTAAATTGTTGTTGAAGGAGATGTTGGATGTAACAAGATTCGACATGAATTTGGCTTAGGCAGGTTTCATTGGGATTTGGTAGTAGTCACATGGCTTCCAAGTTGGGTGAATCTCTTGTGTTGGTATAGTTAATGTTGCCATCCGCTTTTGATCTGAGGCAAAGATATTTTTGAAGACAAATTTTTCATGAACAAAAGAAATGGACTTCAATGAAAAACACTTACATTTATTTAAAAGGGGTTTTCATTATTCATATTGTATTACAACAAAATCTTGTGCTACACTGAAAGAATTTGTATGCTGAAATTAAAATGGCATTGATTTAATATATGAATCAAAACATTACAGAGATGGAAACCATAACTTCTAACGTCTTTGGAAATTAAAGACCTTAATGGACACAGTAAAGATGGATGCAAACAAAACAGTGAAACCAAGGATTACGGCAGCGATAACTCCCAAGAATTCATGTCTGAAACCATATCGACTTCTCAAATATTGTTCCACTGTCTGACCAACAAAGTCTCCATCTTCGAGGGCTGATTGCACGTCTCCAAACTGTGAAACAAACAATCCGTACAAGGTCCATGCTACTGGACAAGCCCAATAGTACCATCGCCACCATACAGGCATGCTCTGCAAAATCCAACAAGTTAAACTTTTCAAAATTCTATATGAACTTGAAAAATGGAAAATCACATGATGAAAAAAAAAATAGCTTACCGGTCGTGGGATGAGGAACCCTGAAAAGACGTTCCATAATCCGTAGAATGCAGCAGAAACAATCGATGCAATGTGGTAGTTTGGCGTAACAGCAACAGCCATCATGCCATAGAAGGTGAAGTACAATAAGGTGAAGTACATGAAGAAGAAATACCAGAAGAACTTTGCAGCAGTCCATTCGAATCCAATCATAGCATAGACTATAAGGCCATACGTGGCAGCTTGAATAAAAATGTAAGGCATCTCGATAATGACCTGCAATTTACAAAAATGGATGTTTGTGTAACTTTCTTGACTGTTTCGAAACTTTTACAAGTTTTCCAAATCACGGAAATTTACCTGCGAAATGGCATATGGCATGGCAGAATACATTCCAGCAGCTCTTTCTCGATAAAAGACCGTTCTTTCAACAGCAACAACAGGCTGCACAGATGAAGCATTTTGGATACCAAGGAAAAGAACAGCAGCATACATTGAACCCATAGCATTGGTCAGATCTTGTCGTCTATTCCTGTAATTCCACAATGTGACAGTTAGATATATGAAGTTGATCGAAACCAACATTGAAGTTGAAGCATCTACTTTTGTGGTTTTGACTTGTATCTTACATTTTCGAACCAAGGTCCCAGAACATTGTCCCAAACATCAATGCTATTACAGTTGTAAACAGAAATCGAACAGCGGTGTATGGCGGGTTGCGCCAATATGACCAGTTTTGCTTCCATAAGCAAGCTGCACACTGAACCAAGAATGGCTGAGAGTACTGAGTTGGAAAGTAGAGTTCCTTTGAACCGGGAGCAGGCTTGCTTAAATCTTGAATAAGAGCTTTATTTCTCCTGAACAATGATATACATTAGTATCAAATTTGAGTTACCTATCTCGTGCTGAATTAAAGTACATAGTTGAATCATCGTAGAAATTTTTGTTGCAAGGTAAAGTATCATTACCTGTGTAGATCTGAGTTTTTGTAGATATCGGCGAAATCAACACCTAAAGCTAATTCTTGTGCTGTTGTGGTAACTTCTAACATCCAAGTAGCTGGATTGTATGCATCTTTAATTTTGCTAACTCCTTGAATTCCCTATAGAAAGATGAGCACTATAGTGTTAGACGAATAAATTATATTAAACTCTGCAATTTAAGGTCATTCATTTCATCTTACCTCAAAATACTTAATAAGATGTTTAGAATGGTGTCCTAATGGCCCGACATATATTTCCTCTCCTCCTCGCTTCATAAGGAATAACTGCAATTCCATGTTCTATTTAGATATAAACTCATACAAAGAACCGACAAATTCTTTTTGAATTGAATTTCAAGTTCCTTACCTCATCAAATGATTCAAATATGTCAATACTTGGCTGATGGATAGTACACACAACTGTTCGTCCAGTGTCTACCGTGTTCCTAACTGTTCTCATAACAATTGCTGCAGCTCTTGCATCAAGCCCTGAAGTTGGCTCATCCATGAAAATGATCGAAGGGTTTGCTACAAGCTCAACTGCAATCGTAAGCCTTTTTCGTTGCTCAGTTGATAAACCATTTACACCAGGTAAACCAACCAGTGCTTGCCTTAACGGATTCAATTCCACGAGTTCCATGACTTCCTCGATGAACATCTGAAACAAAAGTATTAACTTAAGCCCAGCCATACCAAAATGATCATTAGGAAAACTGGGTTATTTTGTGGGACTCTATCAGTAGGAAATGAAGGGGTGTCAAGACTAAAAACTTCTTGACTTCAATAAGTCCTTGGGTTTGAGATCGAACTGTGTTTATTGGATTGTCTTAGTAAAAACCTCTAAACATAATATCAAAGAAGATTTAGAGACATGAAATAGCTTAAAGTTTCATGAATGCCAACCTTTCTAGTTTCAGCATTAACGTCAGCAGATAATCGAAGCCAAGCAGAATACAGCAAAGACTCGTACACGGTGACATGAGGGGAGTGGATATCATTTTGTTCACAGTATCCAGATATTCGAGCGAATGTTTCTTGTTTCTTCTGGAAACCCGAAACTGTGATGTTTCCATCTATATAACCACCTGTTTTTCTACCAGCAAGCACATCCATAAGAGTGGTTTTACCCGCACCACTAACACCCATTAGAGCTGTAAGAACGCCTGGTCTGAAAGCACCACTAACACCCTTCAGTAGCACCAATGTATCTTCAGTAATACCTTGTTCTTTCATTTCCTGAAAAGTTCCAAATGAATCGAACAAACTTTTATATCTGTGGACCACATTAACAACAAACAGAATATAATCCAACCGTTGAATACATGGAACCTTAAGTTACCTTTGGCATATCAACAGAATAAACAACGTTATCAAATGTGATGGAGTGTGGCTCAAATGGAAGAACCATTCCCCTTTTCTTGATATCAATGGCCCCGACAGTTGCCTGTGTCACAGACGAGGACTTCGATGAGATGCTTCTTTGAACCTCCTCTTGAATCTCTGCATATCAAATGGATTAGTATTCTACATAATGCATTGTAAACAAAAACCCTAAAAGAAATATAGGCGAGCTATAATACCTAAGTTGGTCACACGATTTGAGCTGCTTTCATTGTTTGTTAACTGAATGCTTCCACCAACTCCATTGGTTTGTTCATTGCTGTCCGTTTGTTCTGATATTACGGCCCTTGAACTCCCAAATGCTGCACAATCATTTGATAAAATGTAAAAGCTTAGCTCTCCATTATGAAGTGGAATAAGTTTTAAATAAACAGAGCTATACTCACGTTTTAGATAGGTAAGAGCCACAGTGAAACAAAAGTTCAACAATATTATGAAACCAACCAATCCTCCTACTCCTATCCAATACCATTTTGGTTCATGGAAGAAATCCCTGGACTTCAAAACTTCGATCCCTGCTGGTTCTGTTGAACCCGGAAGAGGCTTCAATACAAAAGAAGATGTAATCAGATGATTGTTCTGAGATCAAAGCAAAACTATAAACATTGCAAATTTAAAGTCTTACATGACTCCACTGGTTCCCACGGAACTCATTAACCATCAATGCGGATTGTCCATACATCAGAGGAGAAATCCAGAAACCCCATATCCACCAACCCTTTATGTCATCTATGACATTAACAAAAGAAAATGGATTAGAGAAAAAGAGTTTAATTTTCAATAAAGGTTTGATGTCTAGTGATTTGTCCAAGACTTATCATACCTCGTGCCAAGATAAAGCCACTCAATGCAAAAAGTATGAGCAAAGCAAATGCGCCAAAAGTATTAGCAACAATCATGCTCCTAGCAGTTGATGCGATGAAGCGAAACAACCCCGAAGACATCTGGTTAGCGAGAACGAGTATGAAGTATTGCCTAAAGAGCCTGCATTAGACAAGTTGCTTACACATCAATTTGGATCAAGATTTAATAAGCTACTAAATAAATATGTACACTACTACTTAAGATTTCATTTGAAACTTCTATTGCCGTTTCAGTTGTTTACCTTTGAACATTCGGATCAAATCCGATGACATAATAGGTAAGAAATACCCATATACCAACTTCTATAAATGAGATTGGAATCTTGAGTATCCATCTTGGTAAAGCATATGCCCATGCAGGAAAGAATAAGAGGTCTCTTTGCTTGTAAAAGACAGGAAGCTTAGCAATGGTCATAGAAATCTCAGACATTCCATTAAACATGATCATAATCAAGCCAAAGAAAATTGCCCCCATATATATTCCTCCGTCAGCAATTGAATCTCGGTTCATCTCAGTCCTCAAAAAGAGAGTCATAGTAATTATTGCCATAAATGTAAGCTAGTACAGAAAGAAAAGACAAAAAGGAAGTTAGTCGTTGTCATGTAGTATAAACCATAACAATTACAGTGCAAGAATTAATTGTCCTTAGCACTCACCTGAAGAAATGTGAAGATGTAGACAAAAGAATTTCTCTTCATCAACAGAAACTCCCTTAAGATGCAAGCTTTCAGCAGCTCCCACTTTCCAAGTCCATATTTTTTGGTTGTCAAAGCAGCGGGGTGGCTCTTTGCTTTCTCAAATGGAGTTCGAAGTTCATCTGCAAGTTGCAATCCAACATGGAAAGATTGGAATGCCTCAGCAAACTCATCGGCCGTGACAAACCTGTAAGGTTGATCTCTACGTGCCCAATATTGCATTTGATCTTTCCTTGACGTAACCTACAATGAAGAAAGTCAGGTAATGTGATAGAAGATGAACTTTGTCCCAATAAAAGAAAGAAAGAAAGCCAATGTCGAGACTTACTTCTTGCAAGAAGTCCGCAACGCCTTTTCTTTCAGGACATCTGAAGCCCATAGATTCGAAAAAACTCAGAACGTGCTCACGAGGACCCTGATATACTATCCGACCATCGGAAAGGAGAATAATGTCATCGAAAAGGTCGTAAGTCTCTGGAGCTGGTTGGAGAAGAGAAATGACTGCAGTTCCATCAAGGATATGAACAGTCTGCTTGAGGGAGCTTACAATCTGGAAAGTTGTAGAGCTGTCCAGACCAGTAGATATCTCATCCATAAACAGTGCCTTTGCTGGTCCAACCAGCATTTCACCTAATTGCATTGACAGAAATGGATTTCATGATAAAAAATTGAGCCTACTTTGTCAATGGAACCGATGGTTTAATTGATTTGATCAATTACCTGTTGTGACACGCTTCTTTTGTCCACCAGATATACCCCTTAACATTTCATCTCCTACCATAGTGTCTGCACATACTTCCAGTCCTAAAACCTAAAGATTTCATGTCAAAGGAGTTGAATAAATATATATCTTTATCTTGGTACTCGGATATCTTTTAGATCTCTTTCACATTACCTTTAGAATGTAATCTGTGATAACATTTGCCTCCTGACCTTCAGTTGCTACTGCCTAAAATTTTAAAGGTGAAATGAATCAAGAACACAAGTTTAATTCTTTCTACAATTGAAATATAAAAATAATATTCATTAGTTCTTACCTTCATGAAGACATCAATATCGGGATCAGGTTTAATATTTGCTTGTTTCTCTCTTCTTGACAATTCTGCCAACATATCTGTAAACATCCAAAATAATAAAATTTCATGCTTTATAGGATAAAAAATGTCAAATAATAAATCAAACAAAACTAACCATAACGATCTCCAACCCCTTGGCATCTTGCAGAAAAGGCCAAAGTTTCCCTCACTGTCATTTCCCCTATATGAAGATCATACTGACCGATATAGGCAGCTGTTCTTTGGGGCACAAACTCATTCATCTCATGCCCATTGTATGTTATTGTCCCAGAACACTGAAAGAGAATTTTACTTGATAATTAGAAACAAAATCAAAGACAACATCCAATGCATTGAAGCAAAGTGAACTTTTGTAGAGCACCTTGAGAGCAGTATCAAGCTTTCCAGCTAAAGCCAACAAGAGAGTGGTTTTCCCAGAACTTGGAGGACCCAAAAGCAATGTCATCCTGAAGTAACAAAACTTGATTAATTTCATGATACCCAAAATTGAAATTTTATAGTAAAACTTAAATCTTCATGTTACCTGCCAGGTTTAATGATTCCACTGACGTCTTTGAGGATTGTCAGCTTTTTCTTTCTACTAGAAAGAATTCCCATCTCAACCAAGAAGCTCTTTAATCACAATACAAATTGAAATGTTAGGAAACAAACATTAAGGTAATGTGTTTCAGCTACTTTTGATCAATATTTACTTCTGATTGGTACAATTCAAATATAAATATACTTTTTGCCAAAATCTTAATTTCCAAACATGCCATAAAAGAATATGTGAAATGATAAAAAATGAGTATTTTCCATCCAAGTTGGAACATACCTCAAATATGTTAGTGACGAAATTAATAACTGTAGGCAAAGCATTGCTTCCTACGTAAGCTTGAGCATCAATATTTAGATGTTGGAATCTGACTTCAATAGTGGGAAGTTCGATGCCAACCCTGAGGAATTCCAATGCAAAAACATGTTTAGTTGAATATAAAATTATTATCATATTCCTTAATCACCATTCAATCAACTAAATAAATGTAATACAATTAGTAATATACATTTTTATCTTATTTTATTTCCACCGAATAATCATTCAATTCTCTCCCTATTCGATTCCAACTCCAGCATTTGATTTATTAATTAAGGATGTTAACTATATTTCTAAGTTCTTGAAATTGATTCAAATGAGTGGGTGTGTGGGTATATTAGGATGTTGAAATCAAACATTCAATTTCGTACCTTTGGACACGATTCTTGAGCTTGAGTAAGAACTTCTCATTATCTTCCTCAGCAACTTTGACCAACCTCTCAAGCAAACCCTTCCTCTCTTGCCATCCAATATCGAAAACATCGATTTCATTGGCACCACCTTGAGAGCTTGCCAATATACCTTTCCTCAAACGAGCAACAGTGGGTAGTTTCTCAAGTGCAGCCCACTTTAAAGCTTCTTCGTCATCTTCATCTCGAGAAGATCTTGAGAAAACTTCGATGCCATTGTTTCTCCATATCGAAGAACTACCAGACCGTATACTTCCCCTTAAACTACTACTCGCTTTATAAATATCACCCCCCTCCATTACCCAAAACAATATCAATATTTGATCCTTCTCAGAGCTCCAAGTCAAAGAATAAAGTACGAATGAATAATAATTATAAAAAAAAAAAGGGATTTGTTTTTGGTATGAAGTTAAGGGGAGGGTTTGATGCTTGGCATATATATAAGGATTACGGGCGACTACAATGCATGGCTGCTGGCGGTCCTTTCTTCTATTTCAAATGTCAAACTTCAAAATTTTCCAGGTTCTTTCTTTCGCATTTCCTTTTCTTTTTAACTGTTAATAAGTAATTATTTTTTTAAGGGTGACTAATTGGTATCTGAATTATTTTTTATTTAATTGGTATTTAAATTTGTATTCCATCACCCATGTTATTACCTCCACACTAATACTGTTAGTTTGTGTCAATATGGCACTGATGATGATATGTGGCAGTCTTTCATTATAACATGTGGTGAACATAAATTAAAAAAATATTTAAAAAATGTAACTTTTTTACAAGTTCAGATACCAAATAAGTATTTTTGGACAAGTTTAGAAGGCAAACTGCATATTAACCCTAAAACAAATTAAGGCTGCTAATAAATTGAGGAATTGCGTAGGATGGATTTCTAATTCAAGTGCCAGCTAGGTAGAAAAAAGAATTCAGGTACCAACTAAGAGCTTTGAGATAAGTTCAAGGGACAAACTATATATTAATCAGTTTCTAAAAATAGAGTAGATTCAACATGTTTAAATTACGAGCTTTTGAGGTGCCCTCCAATAATATAAGTTATTTTAATTACAAAAAAGAATATTTTTGTAATTTTTTAATCAAATTGGTGTCTGATTGACTTGTGACACTAACTTAATCGAAACTTAAATGCTAGTATAGATAGATATATAATTAATAGAGGTAATAAAATATGCATAATATAATTAAAATGTAAACATTATATTAGGATAAGATTTTGGTTTAGTGGTAAAGCTAATGTTTTATCAATGTAAATAATGTGGGTTTGGATCTCACACTTGCAAATTTTTATTTTTGGTTTTTTTTAATCGAGTTGGTACTCTATTAACTCATGACATCAACTCAATCAAATACTTAAATAATAATATAAATGGTAAACATTATTAAACAACTTAAAATACAAAATAACAACAATAATATTAATATTTAATATAAGACTTTTCAACTCATCTTTATGTGAAAAAGAAAATCATAAGACTTCCATGCCACCTTTCTTTTTCTTTGAAATTGAATGACTTCTAGATGAATCCTTGATTTAAGATTTTTCAACTCATCTTTATGTGAAAGTGAAAATCCAAGAGACTCCCATGCTGCCTCTTAATCTATATCAATAATATATAATTACAAATTTGAAAAAAATATTATAATATTTAACTAAATTTTATATTTAAAAATAATTATAATATTTAACTTTAAAATACTAGTTAAAAATTAAATGAAATAGAAATTATGATAATTATAATTTTTAGTTAAAAAAATATTATTTTTAAAATAAAGTTATTTCTTGGATAGAACTCTAAGCATAAAAAAACAGGGAAAAATGTGATAGTTATAATTATAATTTCCAATTATTAGTTAATTTTTTTTACATAAACAAAAGTTGTGCTAATTTTATGGGATAAATCTCAAAATTATACATAATTTTGATTTAATGTGCAATTGTATACATGAACTTTAATCTGGTGCAATTATACAGGTGAAACTCTAATTGTGATTCAAATGTATACTTGAAATTTTAATTTTGATTTAATAATACAAATCTAAAGAAATAAATACATCAATTTATTTTTATATTGGATAAATATAATTATTACGCAATATATAAACATAAAAGGATGTTATATCAATAATTGTGTTAATAATCTACAAAAATTAGATCTAATCAAAATTAGATCTACAAAAACCAAATTAATCACGTGTTAATTAGACTAATCAAATTCAAACTATTTATTTATTTATTTTTTCTTTTGTATTGGTTAATGAAGGAAAACTTTGTAGATAAAAATTAAATGAAATTTTAATTCCGTCTAACTGATATATTATGTTGAATTCAAATTGATATTTGAATGTAGAATTGAGCCACGCTAGAAGGTAGTATTGAAAAGTGCTGAAAAATAAATAACATAATAGATATTTATGTAGTTTGGTTTTTTTAAATCTACAAAACCTTGTTTAGAAAAAATATTTTTTATCTTAGTATATCGTATAATAAATGGTTTCAAATTCTAATACTCACCGATTTAAATTTTTCACTTTTATATTTAAAATTTAAATATCTTCTCTCTAAAAATTTAAAAATTTAAAAATTTAAAATTTTAATCTAATCACATGCTTGATTATTACAATATAATACACTTCTAAATGCATATAAATATTAATAAAATAATATCATATCATTAACTTTTAAATGCATATAAATATTATTGTATATCCATTTATATATAATATCATTTTTGACTTAATTTAAAACTAATTGAATTTTATTAGAAAACCCACCAATGATGTCATTCTAGGGCTAGAAGTAACAAAATATCTTGAAGAACAAGTAATCAGTACTAATACAAAATGGGGTTTGACTACTTTTATTTTGACTATGATATACCTATATTATTTTTTAAATTTTGATTGAGTAAGTGTCACAAGTTAATTAGCGATTAATCCGACTAGAGAAATTATGAAAAATATCATTTCTTAATTAAAATAAATTATATTATCCGAAAATATTTTATTTTTTTATTTAAAAGATTAATAAAAAATTTACATATAGTTATATTTGAATCCATATTATTTACATCGTCAATAAAACATTAACTTTGCCAATAAACCAAGATTTTATTTTAATACTTTTTTTTTTTTACATTTTAATTGTATTATACATACTTTATTACCTCCATCATTTGTATATATTGATAATGCTGTTAATTGAGTTCGTATCATAAGCAACTCAACACTAACTCAAAATTGATGACAACACCATAATAAATAATTATAGTGCATTTAATATTTTTAATATGAAGTAGTCATAATTAATTTCAAATCTATTTTTCTCACAATTTAATCTATATTTTTATTTTAATAGTGTACATATTTCACGTATTATTAATAATTAATTTCAAATATTACATTTCATTATTTATTATATGTTATTTTAAAACTAACATATGAATTCCAAGTATATAATTTTTTTACACAAACGTGTGCGATAGAATTTCTAAAATATATTAAAAGTTTTTGCTTTAGGTATTGTAATACTAGAAGCTAGTAGTTAATAGTGTAATAGAATGATATTGAATAATCTCATTATAGGTTCTAGTCAAATTTGTTCTTTTTGAGATAATACTTAAAATTACCCATAATCCCTCCCCAACTCATAAATAGAAGGATAATGTACTTCACCGCACTCGAACCGACGTTTTCTTATATTGACAATAATGTCCATGTCAATCGAATTAAGACTTAATCGATATTATGTAACTTTGTTGTAGTGCTTAAAATTGTACATTAAATATAAACCTATAATAAAATTATAAAAAAAATTATCTAGATATTTTTAACTTTTTTTCAACAAAACCTGATAGTTCTTGATTTTCTAAATAGAAATTAGGTTCATATAAGAAGAAAAAACATTGTAATCTTTGGCCATTGCACCATTCGCACGTTTGGCAAATTCAATTGACTTATTCAAATTAATTCTAGATTTGAGTTCTTTCCTTGCAAGGCTTCTCTGTTGATAGTAACTAATTTATAAAAGTATCATGCACTTTTCTCTACTAAAATTTGGATTGCATTTTGCGTCCTTCATTAAAATAAATAAATAGATTAGTCCATGCAAGTTATATCAAAATGCAACTAATCTTTCCATTAAAAATTTCATCTCTTTTGTTGTTAAAAATTAGTCTCTATATGTCGACATGAAGTACACATGGCAAGTCATGTTCTACTATTCGATTGTTTCGTGAACCACACCAGTACAAATGGAAGGAACTTCTAACAGAAAGGATCAATTTGTTCTTTGGTCTAATGTTTATGAACTAATTTTCCTATTTTTTAGTAAAAAAGACAAAATGCAATCTAACTCTTAATATAGAGACTTTTTTTTTTTAGATACAACAAAGGAGGTTGAGTTTAAAGTCTCAACTAAAATCAAAATCACTATTTAACATTGATCTCGTAATAAAATATCACGCACTCCGTCACGTGCCTGAGTGACTACGCGTAAGCCAATTGCACATTCTTTAGCCCATTTAGACATCGCATCTGCCGCCATGTTCATCGTCCTTGCCACATGCCTGATTTGAACCTGCCAATCCTTTTTCATCTAATTGCAAATCTCTAAACCCACCCTATGAGACCGCATCTTGTCAATTCCAAGTATGGTATCCACAGCACTCTTACTATCACTCTCGATTAGTAACCTACGCACTCCTTTGTCCCATGCTATTTTAACGCCATCCAAAATCGCTTGAAGTTCAGCGTCCAAAATCGAACACACCCCCAAGTTGCTGTCATAACCAAATACCCAATCTCCACTAAGGCCCCTCACCAAACCCCCAGCTGAAGCATTACCAAACTTAACATCCACTGCACCATTCACATTCAATTTCACCCACCCACTTGGAGGTTTCTCCCATGATACAGATATTTGATCATGACTATTTCAATGATTTATTGTTTAGAATAATTTTATAATACTTTTATCATGACTATTTCAATGATTTATTGTTTAGAATAATTTTGTGGACCCAAATTCAAAATCTTAGACCAAATAATTTAATTTAATGTGATTTAATCATAATTCATTATTATATGATCGTACATTGCTAATAGAAATATTTACAATAAAGAAAGATATCACGTATAAGGTTAAAAACCGTTATTAGTCCTTATATTTTGATAAAATTTATGATTTAGTTCCTATACTTAAAAAATTAAAAAATTAAGTGTTCTTAATTAATCTCATTCTAGTAATTAAAAGCGTAAATATTTTCTGTCAAATTTTGTCTAACATGGAATTTTGATACAATAATCAAATTTTGAATTCTATACAAGGGTTAACAACACATTATAACACATTCATGATTATAATTGGTCTAATTATGAATTTCATCCTTCTATTTTACAAAAATTCAAAAGTTGATCCCTCTACTTTAATTTATCAAAATTTGGTCCTCGTGTTTTAAGAAAATTAAAAAATGAGTCCAACTTAACATTGATGTTAAATTATTGACCTGGAAATCAACAAGTTAGTAACTTATATACAGAGAAATAACAGAAACTAGCATATCAACAATTTATATCCAACAAATTAGCAAAGACCAAGGGTTCAAATCACATGTTTTCGAACAACTTGACTAACCCCTCAATGTTAGACAAATTAAAGTAAAAGAATTGTAAAAAAAATACATAATGATAAATTTAGTCCTCAATATTTATATTTTTTTGTCAATTTGGTTCTTATTCTTTTTTTTAGCTAAATTTTATCATCCACTTTTTAAAAAGAATCAAATAGTTTTCTTTAACAAAAAAGCTAACTAAAACCTTCTTGTAACGATTTTGGTGTGACAACCCGCGTGGCAATCTACGTGTACTTCATGCTAATATAGTACTATTTATCTTATACGTCGCGTTAAAAAATAATTAAAAACTATAAAAATATTCAAAAAGTAACAAAATTCAAAATTCAAAAAGATTGCATGAAGTGTTTGTCGTCAATAAAACAACTTTAAAACTCATGACCAGCATTTATCCTATTAATGGGTCTACAGAATGTGGATGATTAGTTACCGGACTCATTTCGGTACATACCTTGAGAAATAAAAATAATAATTATCAAATTCTAAGAGTCTTCATATTTTCGAATTTTATCAATTTACACAATAAAATTATATTTAAAATAAATGTCGAAACCATACTTTTATGGAAAACGACGTGTTTCAAAAAATATTTTAAAATTTGGAAAAATGGGTGTTTAGAAAATGGGAATCGCCACCAATCTTTTATTTGGATGTGATTGGATCACCACAAAACGTTAAAACGTTTTTAAAAAATGTTGGTCTTCGAAATCCAGAAAATGAGTTCGGGAGTCGGTTACGCATGAGGAAGGATTAGCACCCTCATACGCCCAGAATTGGTACCGTATTGATTATTTTCGGGTCCTAATTTGTAAACCTTAAAAGCTCGAATAAAGTTTAAAATACAATCCTCTAATGCATGAGTTATATTTAAAAGAAATCGATTTTTGTTTGGAAGTCCCACTATTTCAAAGTGATCGGGGAAGAAAATTACGTCCAGTGAGTTAGGACGTAATATTTCGAGATCCAGAAATAACGAGTTTTCCTTTGTAAAACTTTTTTAATTTTGAAAGAGGATGTTAGATTATCTCGATTTAAAGAAAGGTTGTACCTAGTGAGTTAAGGCACAAATTTTCATAACCGAAGATAAGGAAACATTGCCTCGATTAAGGATATTCGATTATTTCGATTTGAAGAAAAATCGCACCTAGTAAGTTAAGGTGCCAAATTTCGGAACTCGAAATAAAAGAATATCAATTCGATTTTAAAGTTTTTATGAAAATAATTTTGAAAATTGAATCTGCGAGTTTAATATGAATGAGCAATTAATGACGAATATTAGACAACACAAAGAAAAATGATTATGCAGATAAATGGTAGGCAAAAATAAAACAAACACGAAATACGAGTGTATGATAATTAAAACTAAATGCAAATATCGACAAGGAAGAAGAACGGTGCAATCGGGATTAAAAAAGAGACATTTTGGATACCCAAGGCCAAAATGGTAATTTTGGACTCTTCGGGGTAAAATGGTAATTTTGGGAAAATTTGGGGTTAAAAATGACATTTTAGACACTTAAGGGTAAAATGGTAATTTTTGAAAGAATCGGGATAAAAATGGGACTTTTTGGATGCTTGAGGGTAAAATGGTAATTTTAGGAAAATTTGGAGTTAAAAATGACATTTTAGTCACTTAAGGGTAAAATGGTAATTTTTGAAAGAATCGGGATCAAGAAGGGGGCTTTTTGGATGCTCGGGGGCAAAATGGTAATTTTGGACTCTCGAGGGTAAAATGGTAATTTTGGGAAAACTTTAGGTTAGAAATGACATTTTAGATGTTCGGGGGTAAAACGATAATTTTCAGAAGAATCGAGAGAAAAAAACGAGACTTTTTGGATGCTCGAGGGTAAAATGGTAATTTTGGACTCTCGGGAGCAAAATGGTAATTTTGGAAAAAATTTGAGGTTAAAAACAACATTTTAGACAATCGAGGGTAAAACTATAATTTTTAAAAAAATCGGGATCAAAATGAGATTTTTGAACATCCAGGGGTAAAATGGTAATTTTAAGAGTTTTGGGGTCAAAAATATAATTTTTTGAAGTTTTGAGGTTAAAAATGGAATTTTTTGAAGTTTGGGGGTAAAAACGTAATTTTGAGAAGTTTTTGGGTCAAAAATGGAATTTTTGAATGTTCGGGGGTAAAAAATGTAATTTTTGGAAGTTTTTAGGTTTGATGTAATTTTGGAGAAATTTTGGGGTCAAAATGTAATTTTGAAGAAGTTTAGGGGTTAAAATATAATTTCTAGACAGTTTAAGGACCTTCAGAGCAATAAAACCAAAATAGGTGACACGTGGCAGCCTCACAGGCATCCTGAAGTCAAAGGACTAATTTGAAAATCCTGAAAAATTCCTGAGCCAATTTTGTAATTAAATAGAACTTGATTTAGGGACTAAATTAAAACAAATTAAAAAAATGAAGGACTAATTACAAAATAAACTAAAATATTGACACGTGGCAGCCTCTGGTTCATTCAAAAGTTTCAAGGACTAAATTGAAAAGGAATTAAAATTATAAGGCTAATTTATAATTTATTAAAAGTATAAAAAGGACTAAATTGAAACAATCAAAAATGCGGAAGGATCGATTGCAAAAATAACCCATTTAATGAAAACACGTGGATCCCAGAGGCGGATCGGGTCGGATCGAGTCGAATCAAGCTAGAAACGACGTCGTTTTGGCATTTTGGACCACTTCTCAAAACGACGTCGTTCCCTTATAAGTATTTAAGGCAAAATTTTCCAAAATAAATCACTTTCCAGCCATTTTAAACAAAAAATCTTTCTTTATTTTCCTTTTTTCTCTCAAATCGACCCACATCGACCACTCCTCAACCAAGCTCCGACCACCTCCTGTCTCGCGCGTGAGCGGCATCACCGACGCCCTCGGCCACGCGTGTTCGTCCGACTGTGCCTCCGTCGCCGCAGGTCTCCACACGCCATCGATCGGAAGGTAAACAATCCCCTCTTCTTCCTCTTTTCATTTTATCTTCTTTTCGTTTTAAAATACAAATCTAGGTTTAGATCTGACCGATCCAACCTAGGATTTTTTAGAAAATGAATGATTCTTTCTCCTTTCTATTTTTTTTACCCCTACTCTAAACTAAACCGAATCGTCCACTTTCAAAAATAAAATCAGTTTTCCTTTTGATTTTGATTTCCCCTTTTTCTTTAGTTTTGTGTTTTTTAATATTCAAGTTCATTTAGTGTTGATGTGTTCCCTGATTTTCCATTTTTTTTTAGACTTATGCTTATTAACTTTTTAACAAACCACTTCGATTCTTGTTTGTTTCTTGGCTTGGCACTCGGACGAACGACAACAGCAGCGGAGGTAGCAAGGATAGCGGCGGCTCTAGAGCTTCCGTCCACAAAGTCAACGGCGGAGCCAAATCGACAAAGGGGAGTGTCCCTTCGTTTTTTATTAAAAATTAATTTTAATTATTAATAGGTGTCATTAATTACTGTTATTAATACCTATTAATATTGTTATTATCTTATTATTAATATTAGCTGCTATGTTTTGCTATTTATTAAGTGATATTTTGCTTATTAAAACTTTTGGCATTAAATAACAACAATAATGATAAAGTATGTAATGGGTAAATGAATTTAAAGCACGTGTCTTTGAACCTTTAATAATGTATTAAACAGACAATGAATATACCTTCTAAACCGATTCTGTTTGGCTGTTCGGATCTGCTGAGCTTTAATGCTTTGACTTTGAGTGATCTCTTCCTGTTCTATTTGTTTCTAATGGTTCCTGCATTTAGAGAAGTTTGGTATTTTGGTTTCTTTGAATGCTTCCAGAGGTTTGTAACTGTATTGATTTCTCAGAAAGGGGCGTCTATTAATTTTTTCACGAGCAGGGTCCCCCTTACAATTGGTTTTGATTCTGGTTTTATAACCAGGACTACAATGATACTATTTTGTTTTTACATCACTTAATGCCTTTCTTTTCTTCCTTTTTGCAGGTCGGCTTGGAGGCTGATGCAGTGGCAGTAGCAGTGGCTGTGGCAAAGCAAGTTGAAGCTGGTCAGTGCTGGGCAAGTTGCTGGCTGCCGTGGCAACTCTTGACTGGTTGAAATGAGGGCAACTGTAGTGCAACTTGATAGTAAATTTGGGCCTCTGTTTTGGGTTTTTAGGAATTGTATTTATGCTTGGGCCTCAATTTGGACTTGTAAATTTTGGATCCCTTTTGGACATGTAAATGGACTTTAGGTTTGTATTTTTTTGGACTTTTAATATTTAAATTATTTTAATTCAAAATAAATTCAAATTTAACATAAATTTAAATTCTAAATGAATTTAAATTTAAAATAAATTTAAATTTAAAATAAATTTAAATTTAAAATAAATTAAGATTTAAAAATTAAAAGTTGGGTTTAATGTTGGGCTCGATCAAAATTGGGCTTCAACAATAAATATTTTACTAAAAAATAAGGGAAGGTTTGTTTACTTAAATCGTTAAGAATGTATAAAAATAAAACAAAACAAAACAAAATTTGTTAAGTATTGTTTTAGCCTTTATTTAAAGGTTTGATCGAATTTGAATTTGATTTTAGTGATTTTTTTTTAATATATTGGTGCGATTATATAGTAGTATCTGTTCATATTTTCTTAACTCATTGACAACGCACACACAGGTGCTCGAACCCGGATCTTTAGGATGAACATCATTTTTTTCCAATGGAGCTACTCGTTGGATTCTAATTTTAGTGAAATTTGATATAGTTATCAAATTATGTAAAATCACATATTAAAAAAAAGTTGAATAAAGTGATAATGAGTTCAATATTTTTAAATAAGATTTCGAGTTTAAATCTTAAAAAAAAAAAGAGAAAATAATATTAAGAGAGCTTTTATCTTTTATTTAAGGGTTTAATCTAACTTGACTTTAATTTTTATCGGAATTCAATTTAAGCATAGTGGAGAAAGGAAAATTATTTGATTGCCTGTGCATGTTGTGGTGGAGGCCCCCCTTAGGTCCTAGTTTTTAAGGGGTGGAAGAATCTTATTTATTGCATTTTGTACAAACGAGGACGGGAATGGGAAGGTTTCAAATGGTACGAAGTTCCATCATGGACCCAATTTGTCTTTATTTAGGATCAGTTTAACATTAATTCTTAAAAGTATTTTCGGAATAAAACCTAAAGTTTTTGCAAAATATTTTTTTGCCTTAAAAATATTTTGTTTAACAATACTTTCCTCTCAACAATATTTCTGAAAAGCAATATTAAACTGGGCTTTAATCAGCACTGGCATTTAGGAATCTTATTGGGGGTATCCAAGTCCATTGAATTTCAGCCTAACATTGGTTGTATATTGGATATGTTAAAGGCCTCGAATGCCAAGTGAAGTGGGCTACATATATTCATAACAAATGGGTTAGTGTAGCTTTTTTATTACAAAAATTTTAGTTTAAAAAAAACATACACTAGCACTATTGGCATTCCCAAACTCTCAAAACTTGGTTTGTTTTTAGGTAAATTATATTACTAGTTATCCAATAAACTTTTTAATTCCGATAATTATGAAAAGATGTAAAATAGTCCTTCAATTATGAAAAATTATAAAATGGTTACTTCACTATTCAATTTTATCTTATTTGATCACCATCTAGCTAACAGTAATAACTTTTAAAATTGGCATAACTATAAAAAAATATTAGATTATACAAGGTGTAAATGTCGAGAGTTATTTTTTTAGAATCAAGACTAAATTGATATAATTTATAAATGTTGAGGGTTAAAGTTGATGTTATACCATTTTTAAAAGCTACTAGAAAAGACAAAAATAAAGAAATGGATGATCATTTTGTAACTTTCTGTCACAAAACAAAAAATATTTCGTTAAACCAATTTGTTCGAAAAATATAAGTACATATAGAAAAAAAAATGCTACACTAATAGCACTAGATCCCAATAGTCCAAACTGTGGTTTTCTTGAAGCTAACGAGGGTAATAACCCTTCCTTTATTTGGAGGAGTATTCATGCTGCTATAAAGTTGGTTGTGAAGTGAGTTAGATGGCGTGTGGAAAGGAGTAAGAAGGTGGAAAAGTGTTCAAACACCATGGATATGGATTTGTGATGAAGATAATGTTTATGTTGATTGGATACCACTTGAAGGCTTAAAGGATATGATGGTGAATGAGGTAGTGTATGTTAATGATAGCTCATGGGACATGAATCTCGTGGAGGGGCTTTTATCTCCATATATGCATAGCGGGTATTATGGTCTTCATTAGCATATCCCAACTGTCAAATATGGAATTTTGATAAGGTTGGTAGGTACTGGTTATAAACTCGCATTCTCGATGGTCGCATTTTTGGTCCTAGGCTGCGATTATGGGGTACTTCTTCTATACCTTCCAAAGAAGAGTGGTTATGTCCCTTGTAATGCGAATGGGGGAGTTAATTTGTTGACTGGTTGTGTTTGATGTATTTTTGGGGTGTTAGTTTGCACGTGATGTTTCAGCCACCCAAGTGCTTTATTTTGCGGATTGTCTGGCCGTCGAACATTAGATAGAGTGCAGGTAGATGCACCATGATCTCCAGCTGTTGATTTCGGTTGGTCAAGGCCACCGTTTGGTCAGATTAAGGCTGCCACTGTCGATTATGAGAATGCAACAGATTGGGCCGCTATTGTTCGAGGGATTTCAGGTTACTGGCAGCAGCGGATGGACCATAGTATTGCGGAGGTCATGGCTGCCAGGGAGGCTCTGCCATGGTTACCATCGCACGGTTTTGATAATGTGCTTGTTGAGACCGATTGTCTTAATGTTTGGTATGCCTTGATAGGCCAAACTAATGATTTATCCGAATTTGATATAATTGCTCAGGATTGTTCTCATATTCACACACAATTTCAATCTTCGTATTTTTTTTTTTATATATACGTAAAGGCATTAAAGCAACTTGTTCTCTTGTAAGAACGATTTTATGAAATGCGAACTACGTTGAGTGGGAGAATGATCTCAATTTCTTTGAGTCCCTTTTACTTTTTCATATTTCATAAAGTAATAAGTTTTTGCACTCTTCGTAAATTTAAATTTTATTTTTATGAATTTAATATTTTCACTTTTCAAATTTCAAAATTCAGGTCTAACTATTAACATTGTTAAAATTATTTTGTTAAATTCAAGTTCATTACAATGCCATTTTTCTAATTACTTCTTAGCAAGTGAATTTTTTTATTTCAAAATGTCACACAATCAAATTTAACAACAAAAAAGAATTAACAATGTTAGTAGTTTGACTTGAATTTTAAGATATGAAAAATTGAGAGACTAAATTATTGGAAATAGAAGTATGGAAACTAAAATCTAAATTTGTGAAGGGTATAGGAATCTAAGGGAAAATTTAAACCCATTTTTTCCCCAAAAATTTCACCTAGTTTCAATTTTATTTTCCAATTTTTTTAATGTTTTCCATTTTTCAAGAAAATGAAAACCAATCATAATCATGAAATAGGGATTAAGTGGAACGGAATTGATTGGGTGGTAGAATTGTGAGAACAATTGTTTCTTTCATTTTTTGGACCTTAGCTCCATGAAACAATATGTTACTGCTGAAACATAGAAAAATTCAAATCTTAGATCAAAACCGTATATATGGTATGAACTATCTAAACAATAATTATTGAACAACGAACAACCAGAGTTATTACTCACTACATCAAAAAAATTCCATTAATGAAATATGTACATCCATTGAAAAATAAAAAAATATGTATATCGAATGAAATGGTTGTTGCTATCTGTTCCAATAACAATCATTGATTGGTTTAACTGAATAACTAAATAAAATAGATAGGTTTTACCTCTATTTTTTTTTTAAAGCTAGAGTATCAAGTGTTTGGATTAAGTTAGAATCTTAAATGGACATTGTTAAAAAGTTTTACTTGAATACCATCTCGATCCGAATAAACTAAATTTTAAACTGGAAAATGAATGAGTATACTATGGCTATAAAAAATTATGTAAAAGTAATTTTTTTCCCTACCTTGGACAAAATACAACATATGAAAATCTCGACAAACTGTTTAAAAACTTGTCTAATATACATACAACTAAGACAAACTAAGGGTTTAAGTCATTTGTCTCTTATTGATAATAAATGGCATGAAATTTTTTTTTTTGATGAATAAAGAGGCATTGAGATGTCTAAGACATAATCCCGAAACTTAGATCCTGGGGAAATTGCTTAAGAGTAACTTCCTAATATGAGCACTAGGAACATCTAATATACGAACATCAACAAAACCACTATCACAAGTCTTAGCAAGAAAGTCTGCAATCGAGTTATCATCTCTTCGAGTGAATTGGATTTTAAACTCAATAAAATGGCATAAAACATCCTTGATTTTCCGAACGACTGTCTCCAAGAGTGCTCCATCTAAACAGTCTCGTATCATTTAAACAGCCACAAAACAATCGCTTTCGATGCAAACTCTAAAATGACATGAAATTTGATTAGGGCATATTTAGTCAATCAGCAATGATTTTGTTCTTAAATCCAAAACAAATTCCAATTAGTTTAAGCAATAATTATTAAACCCTTTTCTCCTTAATTTAATGAAAAGAGGGATTGGAGGACAACTAGTAAAGTCATCATCTACATTATTGAAACCTAATAGAAAAGGATTTTTTTATTACTTAAAATATTAAGTATTAATTTTTTTTAAAGTTGAAATGTATGCCATTCCCAAAACCCTAGAACTCAATATAATAAAAACAAAGTTTCTTTTCATAATTTTGTGTATGTGGTCCCCCAATGTTTGAAACATACAATCAAAAGTTAAACCGATATATTTTAAAATTATAAATATAAATTAAAGATTCATGAAAATAAAGAAATATTAAATTTAAGTTATAAAATCTTTTCGGTATATGTACAAAATGTAATGAAACTCTTCAATAAATATAAATTATAAATGATATTTGTATTAAAAAATTTAATTTTTTTAAAAGTATTAACCCAACAATTAATGATCAATTTATTTCATTCAACTTGATTTGATTTTTTTTTAAAGGCAAATGCAAGTTTTAAGGCTTTAGTCTTGAGTCTCGAACCGCACCCAAGAAACGACACAACCCCCTCTCTCTCTTTCTTCCCAATTCACACACACCCAAATCCTTAGGTTTCTTCAACAATGGAGGTCAAAAAGAAAGGCAGAAGAGTCCACCCTTCTTCACCTTCTTCATCACCACCGTCTTCATACAAAGACCGTAACTCAGTTTTCAAGCTTTTCCCAATGGCAATCCTGGCATTAGCCTCAACTTTACCACCACAAGACCAAGAAGTATTGGCTTACATGATAACAAGGTCCATTATCTTAACCCATCAACCCAAGAACAAGTGCAAGAAAGGGAATAACAAAGTCCCACTTTTTCAATGTGGGTGCTTTGAGTGTTACACCAGGTTTTGGCATAGGTGGGATTCTTCACCCAATAGGGACCTCATTCATCAAGTTATCGAAGCTTTTGAAGACCATTTGGTGCAAAACGAAGCAACCCCAAAGAAACAATGCAAAGCTTCAAGGAAGAAAGAGAAGGTAATAATGGTTAATAACATTTGTGAACCTAATGAAAGTGAAGGGTTGGTGGAGACTGAAAGTAAGGGTAACGATGAAGTGGCTGAGGGAAAACTGGAAATGGAGATGGCGGCCGCGGTAGCCGGTGGGGGTGGGGTTAGCCATAAGGGTTTGGCCAGGAAGGTTTTACCAGATGTGGTAGGGTTATTAAACTCTCGTTTTTGGAGCCTGTGGGGTGCTAGTATCTAGTGAAATTTTCGTTTCCTTTTTATTAAATTTCTCGAGAAAATTTTGCTTCATTTTCCAGCTGTTTGGAATGAAAGATTCTCTCCAATGTCACATGAAATTTTATTTATTTTTGGGTGGTCAGTCAAATCAGTTGCAGGGTGTAAAATTGGTAGTGAAAGTTTAATAGATTGTAGCTCACCTGAACTATAAAAAGTATTTTTATTAAATCACAATTTGCATTGCCTTAATTTCAATTTTAAACGAAATCTATGTCAATTTTATTCATTCTTTTGGTGCTTTTTTGAGTAATTTCTGGAGAAAAGCTTCACTAATTCTCTTTCTTGTTTCTGGTTTTTGTGGGTTAATAATGTAATCACAAATATCATATAACAAAAGACACAAACTATTTAATATATTAATTTTAAAATTTTAAGATAATTATAGAATATATAAATAGTGAATGTTGACAAGTGTTTTTAATTAATATTTTTAAAATAAAAATGTATAAATAAAATATTTGATGACTTTTTTTAATATATTAGTGTAATTACATTATAGTATCTGTTCATATTTTCTTGCAGAGTAAAAAAAATTACCACCAACAAATCGAATAATAATTCATAGTTTTATTATATTTTTGATAAATTTTTATTTCATATATCGATGTTAAAAGGTTTGTTTAGTTTAGTTTTTTAAACGTTCAAAAATGCATTTTAGACAATCAATTTCCAAGCATTACAAAACAAAATATTTTTGGCATTTAAAGTACTTTTTAAAAAGTAATTTTGAACCAAAAAGTAAAAGTGGTCTTTTATACATCATATAATCACGATAGAGTATGATATCTACAATGAGATTACTGATAACAATATAAACAATAAAAAATAGGTCATTTTCATATAAAATTTTGCACCTAAGTCATTTTCGTAAATTTAAGGTTAATATATTATTTATATCTAAATTTATTTTTAATGTATAATTTGAGTTTTTTTTCCAATTAAGTACTAACATTTGGTTTCCACATCCAATAATAAAAGTTGTTACCCAAACAAAGCAGTGTTAACTTTTTTTTATGTGATCCGATAAATATTTGATACATACTAATATAACGCACAATGAGTTACCATCTGAAAATTAAAAAATGTATAAAAATCTAAGAATTATATATATTTTTTATTTAAAAAAATATTATAGAAACTTTTTATGTGGTCATGATTATTTTATTTATTTTTATAAAAAAATTTAAATATTTTTGTAAAACATTATAAAAGTATTTTAATTTTTTTTATTTAATTTCTATAAGTTTTTAACGTTTAATGCATATTTTCTAATAACTTTTTTCGATTTTTATACATTTTTAAATTTTGATATCATCGTTGCTCTGCATCAAATAGTTATTGTGCAACAACCTCATTTAATTACAAAGTTCTATGATGAAAATCAAATATTTAAATAGATTTGTAAAAGATAAAAGAAATAAATTGCACATTAAAGTCAAATTCAATGTTCTTATAATTGAACTAATGATTTGATTAAATAAATCAGAATAAATTCATTAAAAATTTAAAAACATTAAAAAAGCTTTAAAAAAATGTAGTTCACTTAATCGATCCATATCAATTCATGGATCAATCAGTTCAATTCCATTTTCCGAACAACTGATTTCTAGTCTAACCGATTGGTCTGATCCAATTTCAACAACCTTGCCAGATAGTACATTAACCCTTTTCTTTCAAATGCCCTTCTCTCTTTGATATATTAGGTTAGGTTGCTGAAGTCTAAGCTGAGAAGGAGCATCACGTATATTTTCCCTATTCTTATATTACTTTGAAAGTTGAAATTTCATGTGTCATCATCATTGCCTAACTTTGAAATAAGTCCTTTGATAGCTAATTTGGTGAAACAAACAGTAATTATCTCCCCCACCCAATTCCTCTACATCAACCACCAAACATTCAATTCTATACTTGTCTTTTTCATTTCTCTCTTCTTTTCTTTCGAAAACAAAACATAGTTTTTGAGTTTATATTTTATATTTACATTTACATCTACTTTTGTTATTGAAGTTGCATCCTGTCAGGATTTGATGATGTGACCAACGTTATCGGAACAAAATCAGATCGAACGGGTCAAGAACTGACAGAAATATAATAATTTGAATAAAAGGGTTAAATCGATTTATTCGAAAATTGCTTCAAATTAATAAATATAAAAAATCGAGATAAAAATCGAAAGATGAACAAGTTGAACCGGTTTAATAAAATTTTTATTATTTTATTTTTAATGAGTTTTTATTTATTTATTTATCGTCTCGAGTAATTTTATTAAAATTTTTTAATTTATTATTTTTTTCAATCATATGTCACAGCATAACCAAAATTTTAAGTTGATCAATTTTAATAAAAAATACTTATAATTTCAATAATTAAATTAATATTTTCAAATAAAAAAATTAAAATTTTAAATTTTAAATATTTTGTTAAAATACGGGACTAAAATCATATTTTAATCAGAATTAGAATGATTAGATAATTTTGTCCTAATATTGTGATGGTAAAGTCGAGTTTACGTAACGTTTACGTCTCAACTTTGTCTCTTTGTAGAAGGATTCGCATTCATGCATGAACATTTAGCCTCCACTCCGGTCCATGCATTCAACATAATTTCAGTCACTTTAATACGTTGGCCAATGGCCATTACGCCGCCTACCCTTTTTCCCCTAAATATTTCTCGGATATTGTGTAATTAACTTTAAAAAATTATAAAATAAACACTAATTTATTTGAAAATCTTATTTAAGTAACTAGAATGTTAAATTTTTTTTAAAAGTCTTACTAACAAGCTCCAAGCAACAATTCAATAATATAGTGGGTCAGCACTCGTTAATAAGTAGAAGAACCTATCTTAGATCTAAGTCGATCTGATAGTTAATGTCGAAAATCGAAAAAAAAAATTATTTGGATTTCAATTCGTAAATTCTTAACTTTTAAAGTTATTTTATGAAAAGAAAAAAGGTGATAGAGCTTTAGCTTGGTGCAAACGGTGCGAACAAAAAAGTTCATACAACAATTATTTTAACAGCCTAATGATTTAAATGAAAACTTTCTAATAGTTCAATGATCATTTTGTAATTTTTTGAAGTTGAATGATCAAAACGTAAACTTACTAATAATTTAGTGACCTTGGGTGTAGTTTACCCTTAAAATAATCTCTTTTTTCCCCATATACACACTTCCACCACCTTCTGAATTTCCAGTTTATATATATCTTCAGCTTAATAGTTTTTATTCATTTTTTGTTTGGATGGAGAATTACTCCATAGTTTTCTCGGATGGATCTTCAGCTTCACCATCGTCGTTAACCATGGTGAGTCATCATCATCATCAAGAACGAAGTTATTTGCAAGGCAAGAATGGTGTAAATACATGTAAGAATATGGATGCGTCCATTGAGAAGGATGAAGGGGAAGTTGCAGGGAAGAAAGGTGGGAAAAAAGAGGTGATGAAGAAACACAAATATGCATTTCAAACAAGGAGTCATGTTGATATTCTTGATGATGGGTATCGTTGGAGGAAATATGGCCAAAAAACTGTTAAAAACAGCAAATTCCCAAGGTATTTTTATTACCTATATTTCATCCACATCTTATACTTAATTTAGAGATTTAGTCTGATTTAATGTTATGTCTTCAACTATATCACTAATATAGTTAAAAAAAATTTAATAATTATTTTATATCTAAGTGACTTATTGAGTTAATGTCATTCTTTAAATCGAATTATATTTCAGTTGAGCAATTATCAAAATTTTTTTTAATAAAATAATAAACATTATTATAAAGATTTTGTTTAATTTCAAATCACGTGAAATCTAAGAAAATTAGTTTTAGAAAATAATGATTTTGATTAGCATTATTTCGCTTAGACATGTTAATAGATTCGGGTATTTGTTTAAGCCCGAAGATCTGTCTGAAATTTGAGAGGGTTTGGATAAAACATATAAAAATTAAAAACAATATGGGCAGAGGCTTGATCAGTCTTTTGCAAATATGAACGAATTTGAATAGATTTTTAAATCCATGTTTCATGTCGAGCTGAACTTGAGCAAACATAAAAAAAAAAAAAAAAACAACCCCTATATTCTCCTTTAAGAGTTCAAGTAACATAAAAAAACCCAAATTTCCATGAATATTAATCTCCATTTTGGTTGGGTTTTTTTCTTGAAATGCAGAAGTTATTATAGGTGTACACATAAAGAGTGCAATGTGAAGAAACAAGTGCAACGAAGTTCAAAAGATGATGAAATTGTGGTGACTACTTATGAAGGGATACACAGCCATCCGGTGGAAAAATTCTTTGAAAACTTTGAACACATCATCAAACACATCCAAACCTACAATCCTTTATAAATATTTCTCCTTTTAATTCTACATTTGGACTTTCTTTTCATCTTTAGCTTCACCATCAAAATATTGAAGATATGCTTTTTATATATAGGTTGATTGCATGAGGCTGTCTTCAAATTATATCTCGAATTTTAAATTGATCCAAAATTTCAAAATATTATCAGAGTATATGAACAGATACTACCATATAATCATACCAATATATTAAAAAAAAAGAATATATAAAAAAACATAATCATAAAACATACTTTTATTAATTACCCATGTTTAATTTCGTGTGAATTGTAAAGCACAATTGATTTCAATTACCATTCATGTGTTCATGAAAAATAATAAAATATTACATGGTAGACTTTTCAAAATATTATAAATTTTAGAACAGATATGATCAGAATCTATAATGAGATTGTTTCATTTTACTTCAATATATTAGTGTAATTACATGGTAGTATCTTTCTTAAGAACTCTTTGATAAGCCATACACACCTTGCACACACAAGTGCTCGAACCTGGATCTTTTAAAATGAACATCATCCCTTTAACCACTGGAACCACTCGTTAGGTTCATATCTCTATTAAATTTAAATGCTTTAAACAAGACTTTTCAAAATATTATAAAATTGATACTAACATTTTTAAAAAAAACATACAATATTGCTAATTTTTTTCATGTCTTGTATGTATTTATTGAATTATATATCCATACATAAAAGTGTATAAAATCACTTAATATTAATAAATGCAATTAATTCGTGCATCGGAGGATAAAAAATTAGTGTATATCTATACAAACGCAGGAGTAAGAAACTATTGTATAACTATGCATGTTTTGCTCCCTATATTTTGGCTTTGCATTAGACATTTAATGTGTCATATTTTTCGTATTTAACCATTTCTTCTTAATTCTGAGCAGCACTAGTTTCTTTTGGCTAAAATTCTAAGTAGAACCTTGAAATTTTCCATTTTGTTAGATAAGTCCTTATACTTTTATTAATCCAAATAAGCCTTAAGCTTTAATTTATACCCAAATAAATCTAACTTTTAATTAACCCAAATGGGGCTTATTTATGTACAAAAAAAGTATAGAGGCTAATTTGATAAAAGTAAACTAGTTCAAGGACCTTTTTAAGAGTTTAGCCTCTAGTTAATGTCCATGGAACCTGGACTGCCAGATGGAGCTGCTGGTTCTTTCGACAAATCAGTTGAATACAATGTCCAAAACCTAATCTCAGACATGACATTAGTATAGTTGTTTTGACACCATGTTCTTTTCCCATTTTCTATATTTTGAATATTAATTCCATCTATATTAAAATCGTATGATATATATACTTCTTTATACTTATATTAAGCTCTGAATTGATGTCACAAGTCAATCGTACATCAATTCAATTTAAAAATTATTAAATTATTTTTATTTTACAAAATAACAAATACTATCCTATGATACATTTAGGAATGAGGTTAGGAAATTTTGATAGGACCAAGATAAGAATATAAATTGTTGGGGCATATTTAAAATTTTTGGGCTAGAAAGATTAAAGTGTCAAAATAATACGAGAGTCTAAAATTATAATAAGCCCACTTTATTTGGGGGAATAGGGCACTATCCCTCCCTTTGATTCATCATCTATCATATCTCAACTCAATTCAAATTATCAAAGTTTAATATTTTTATAAAACAATAAATATAATTTTGAGAATATGTTTTTTCATACAAATAATGAGATTTGAGCTTGAGAATTCAAAATATTCTTTTTCTCATTTTACCATTTCAATTAAAACTCTACTTTTAATTTTCATATAAATTTATTATGTATTTTTTTATCACGTAGTGAATGTTTCATAATTTAATATAAAAAAAATATTTTAAATAATTACATGAACTTGTTTAATTCAAGATCAAAGAGTTTGCTATTGATGACATGCAACTAAGGTCAATAACCTTAATTAGTAATTAAAGCATATATACATCCTCTAGTTAAGTGGAGCATGTATGAGGGAGTGAGATGCTTTTTATATTTTTTTCCTTGGCGTCAAGGAGGAGTTAATCTTCATCCATTTTATGATTTGAGTATAATTCTATTCAGGTTGGAGTTGATATTTAAGTAAAATACTTCCAATAATAGTGATCTTAAAATTCAAAATTGATCCAAATACTCAAAAAAGAAATCTACTTTCACTTCTTCCGACCATTTTTACATCTTTAAAATACATAAAAACTAAATACATAGTTTATAGTTTATTGTAGTTAGGCACTTCAAAAAAAAAAAAGGAAGGGGAGAGAGAAAAACGAAAAGAAAGAATGTCAAATTCTAGGTTTGGTCCTTTTATTATATTTATATTTAAGATTTAGTCCTTATATTTAATTTGACATAATTTGTTTATTTATTTTTACAATATAGTAAGTTAGCCAAATAATTAACATGGTTTATAGTTTTAGTTCAAATGATGAAGTGGATTTTTCTTTAAAAAATACTCATTCCAATAAAATTTTTTATGTTAGTATGATTAGTTAGAAGATGATTAAGCCTGATGTGTTAGAAGAGGTTTTTTTAATAAAAGATTCACGTCATTATTTTATTAGAATAATTTTATTAATTAGAAGATGATTAAGCCTTGATGAAGTGGATTTTTTTATGTCAACATTAAAGTAGAGGGATTTAATTCTAAATTTAAGCATAATAGAGGAACCAACACTATAACTTGACCAAGAAAGAAAAGAGAAAAAAGGACAGAAAAATAAACAAAGATAAAAAATAAAAAAAATGTTATTATTATTTTTATGTTTAAAGTATTATATATTTATAAACTATGTATTTAAATTGTTTTCTATGTTATATTTAGAAAAATAAAAGATATTTTCTATTTACGAGCTAATTTTCATGATTAAAATTCTATAATAAATTAACAATATTTTAGAATTTAAAAATATTATTTATTAAAATTTAATTTAAAAATTATTAAAGAAATGTAGATGCGAGGAGTTAAAAAACTATTATTTTACAAGAAAAGAAAAAAAAAAGGTAACCTATCTTGAAGTTTCAGTTTTCTGTCTTTAGTATTTTTAAAATATATTGTCTTGGAATGGCAAGAAGGGGATGTAGCTCAGATGGTAGAGCGCTCGCTTAGCATGCGAGAGGTATGGGGATCGATACCCCACATCTCCACAATTTTGAAAATAAACAAACCTGATGGATAAAAAGCAGGGGCCGTTTTCCATTATCATGAACCGGTCTCTCGTAAACCTCAGGGATATTGGAGTGATCCATTGTTCTTGGGTGAACCACAGCACTCTTCCCTGTGGCTCTGTGTGGTTCAGTTAATGATGGAACAATTATAAAAAAATTTTAATTTTTAAAATGAAGTAATATTGTATTTTATTATTAAAAAATAAATTTATGACAATTATTAAGGTGTTGGGTACGGCATCATTTAAAAATAAAACACTAGGAATGTACATAACTTATAACTTTTATTATTTAAAATTATGATAAATAACTAAATAATAATTATTAAATTTGTTGGTACGGCAATTTGAAATGAAAAAAAAATTATTTTGACAACCATGTAACTAAAAAATATTAAAATGAACGAGAATTTAATAAAATAATTTTAACAATGTTAACAGGTAAATCTAATTTTAAAAATTTAAAAAGCAGAGGTTAAATTAATAAAAATAAAAATAAAAGACAATGTCTCTTCCTTCCCCAATTGTTATCTTTATAGTTATTAGATTCTTATAAGAGAAAAGATAATTATTTGATATCTTCTATACCTATTTTATTGTCTATGTTCGATGTTTGTATCACCTTTCACAATAATATTATATTTAAATTTAAAATTCACATTCTTTCTTTAAGGACACAATATATCTTACTATTACATATTCATCAAGTTGTGTATCATAAGAATATATTACTTTCATGAGGGCTGTCAACCATTGACGAATTGCCTACCACCATTGCCAAAAAAAAGAAAAAGTTCTAAGCTTTCCCTGTCAATTATTTCACTTTTCCAACAAAAGATGCGGAGTGGATCAGCTCTTACTCCAGTCATTATATGTAAGGAGGGCCGAAACCATAATTTCTTTTTGTTAATGGCTGAAATAAAGTTTAAAATTATTTGGGGTAAAGCATGAATTTTGTATTAAAAACTTTAAATTGAATTATAAAATTCTAAGGAAGATTAACAAAGTAATTAACCCTTTGTGTATGTGAAAATGTAGATATTAAACCAATCCAAGAATCGAGTTAATTAGACCCACTCTAAACCGAATTGAATTTGGAATAGATTCTTTTTTATTCGGATAAGTTTGGTTTTGGGTGAAACCATGAATTTTATACTAAAATGGTTGAGATAAAACTATAAAATTTTGAGGGATCGAAAAAAGTTTAAATTGAATCATCAATTTTTGGAAGGGGTCAAAAATGTAATTTTTTTCGTTTAACTAAGAAACTAAAAGGATTTAAATTGAATCATTAATGTTTAGGAGAGGTTAAAATAAAAAAAATCATTTGTCTAAAGGGCTGAAATTAAAGTATTAGTTTTATTGAGTGGCCAAAAGAGAGATTTTTCCAGCAAAAACGCTATCTTGGCTTTGCCCCAGAATCAAAACTTGAAAGGCCAAACAGTTTTCATGCTAAATAGTTCACATGTCCAAGTGTTACCTTACTCATTTCAAATTCAAAATTCAGAGGATTTAAACAAAAATACCATATAAAATTAAATATGTTTCAAATATGAATTAAGCTTAGGAATCAATATTAAAAGTTCAAATCCAATCCCGCTCAACTTATTTTTTAAATTTATGGTATAGTTTTTTTATATATAGTGTAATTTATGTTATATAAAAATTATAATGTAAATATTTAAAAATAAGTAAAGTTATTTATAGTTAGATATTTAATTAACTTTCAAAAAAAAATGATATGGATAAGTCTAAATGAGTTTAGATTAATTATTTATAAGTATAGGTATCTTAAGCAAAATTTCAATTATATATGGAAAAATTACCTTATACATAGTTTGTGGCATTTTTAGATTCTACAAATGAATCAAGAGTGTGACATTTGTTATAAGGTATAATAAAAATAAAAAAAAATTAAATATATAAATAAATGAGACACTTGTGACAACATCAACCATTTTTGAGGAGTCAAAAAACTTTTCAAGTTGTCAATTCAAATAATTATCTCATAGGGATTAATTTCAAAACTACACATGAACTTTGATTCAATGTGCAATTATACATACGAAATCTTGATTGTGGTTCAAATGCATATATAAAACTTTGATTTTGATTCGGTTATATATATTTAAAAAAATAAATAAACCAAATAATTTTATATTGAAAAATATAATTATTTATGTATGTAATGTGTAATGCCAATAGAGTTGTTTAATGCATGTAGTGATTACCATGGGAGTAGCTGAAAGCGATAGGGTGGGGGCTTGGGTATAATAATTTTTTAGTCCTTTTGAGATTTAATTGTTCGATTTACTTTTTTTAGCTCTTGAATTATATGAGAAATTAATAATTCAATTTCAACCATTTTAACATAAATGATTTTAGCTTTAACCTCTTTAAAAAATTTTAATTTCGTGAGTTTCGTAATACAAAATTTTTAACTTTGCTTTTGTTCATCATCAACAAATGAGCAGAAGAGGTAGAAGTGAATTTTTTCGTCGAACATTTGAGTCAAATCCGAATACTAAAATCATCATTTATCCCTAATTTAAATAAGAATAATCAGAAGCTATAAATTAGATGAAGACATTTGTGGTATTAAAAAAAGCACTTACCCATAAAGTTTTTTGGTAATTTATTGCAGCCTATATGCTCTTCTATTTCATCACGTTGTCTACTGTACAACATAGAATTAGTGTATAAAGAGATGGAAGAAAAAGAGAGGCAAAACAGCACTGTTGCCGACAGCAAAATCTAGGATCCTTTGGTTTGTGTTGGTTTGGGACTTCACTTTGCAATTTGCAAAAATGAAACTGGTGACAGTGTGTGAGTGGTGGGAATACCACACGTCCCATGGCCGATATTACCCAAATCCTTCCATTCCTTTTTAAAATTCCTCTCCTGCGGTGGATGTTGTTGATTCCCATTATTAGCCAATGAGGTATTGGTGATGTTGGTAAAGGTTAAAGTCTTAGATTTAAAGTGTTCAAGTTTGAATTTTATTATATGTATTTGTGTTCGTGTAAATTTTCGATTTAGATTTTATTTTGGTTGAAGTCTGATCATGTGTATATTTTGTCAAATTTTATTTTAGTTTAGATCCGAATATATTTTGATTATCTTTTGTGCATGTAATAGTTTAATTATGGTAGAAGTTATATAAATATATTGATTATAATCATTATTCTATTTGTGCATTGTATTCATTGAATCTAATTGTAGTTATAGTGATTACTTGTAACTGCAAATTATGCTTACACCTTAAAGGAAAAAAAAATCAAGTATTTGATTAGTTTTGAATAAAATTGAATTGATTGAACCATGATTCGATCCGATCGACCAGATTCGAGTCTCGGGTGTTACTAAGCAGATTCGAATTCGTACCTAATTCATACTTACAAAACTTCTTCTTCTAACTGAATAATACCTCCATCATTATTACTAGTTAAATAAATGTTGAGCATAACACAAATACATAGGACAATTTTCTCATGCCCTTTATGATCGGCGAGGCCTTACAAACCAGCATTTAAAGAAATAATTGTGATTCCACTTAGGTAGCCTTCAAATCTATGGTAAGGACTACTCATGCAAAACTAGCTTTTGACACGTACTAAAACTACTTATCAGACTATCTTCTTAATTTGGTTCATTCAGACTTCAAGATTCAAACACACTCGTATAAATCTACTCTGTATGCATTTGTTCCCACTTCGTCGTCCTCTGGTGCAACCCTGGAGTCATCCCTCCAAGTATCTTCCTTACTTGTGACATAAAACACACAAGGGTAACTTCATTAGAACTTAGTGAGAAAACCTCTCTTTTTACCTGTGCTCACATCTAAGGCTTCTTCATGGTATCGCATTTTCGTCTTGATAGTCTCGAGAACTTCGTCGTACATTCAGGATCAACTTCTTCAAAATCTGTAGATTCGACGTTACCTTCGAATCTTTGACACAGGAACCAAACTACGAATTTCACCATTAAGGCGTATACTTCAAATGTCTTTCCATACACATGATCATCAGTTAGCCACGAAGGCGTCCACCTACATTCAAATAGTTTTCACCACGAAGGCACTTTTAATAGAAATAGCCACAAGGCCCACATGTAATAGAGAACAACCCCAAAGGTTTCCACATATAATAGGTCTCGCCAGTAGAGCTCACATATAACAAAGGACAGCCACAAGTGTTTCCACATATAACAAGTTTCGCCACAAGGGCTCACATATAACAGGTTTCGCCACAAAGGCTCACATATAACAAAGAATAGTCACAAATGCTCACATATACTAGGTTTTGCCACAAAGGCTTATACATATATCAGAACAACGACAAAGGCTTTCACATATAACAGAATAGCCATAAAGGCTTTCACATATTGGTAAACTGGTGTTTTTAATGATAGGGATTCACCTAAACTTATCATCATGAGGTTTATCCCTCATTGCCCGGTACTCACCAAATCGTCCTTTATATATCTCCACTTGACGTCGTAGTCCCAAGCTAGGTCTTACATAATGTGGTTTTCATTTGCCATATGATGCCATAGCAAAGAAAAGCCATAAATGCTCACATATACTAGGTTTCACCACAAAGGCTTATACATATATCAGAACAACGACAAAGGCTTTCACATATAACAGAATAGCCACAAAGGCTTTCACATATCGATAAACTGGTGTTTTCAATGATAAGGATTCACCTAAACTTATCATCATGAGGTTTGTCCCTCATTGCCTGGTACTCACCAAATCGTCCTTTATATATCTCCACATGACGCCGTAGTCCCAAGCTAGGTCTTACATGATGTGGTTTTCATTTGCCATATGATGCCATAGCAATACAACTAGGCCTTACACTATATGGACTTCTCTTTCCTTATATGATGCCTTGGCAATAGGCTAGGCCTTACACTATATGGTCTTCTCTTACCATGGCCATGGTCTTCCATATCAGAATTCATGTTTATTGTCCCGAAGGACCCGCACAAGCAAGCAAACTCGATATACAAACCCATGTTTGATTGACTCTTTACAACAAATTTCAACATGTAGATGCATATACTCTTTCATTCATGTGACACACTTCTCCTATCTTCATGCATGACTCTTCATGCAGAGACTTGTGATAGACATATGACCATATGCATATACATCGATCTCATGATAGAGGTATCACACGAGTGACATATTTAAGCTCATCGGGTGTACATTCATCAAGCACATGCTTCTCAACATAACAAAGGCTTATAGTCATTTTTGGCATCAAGGCACACATGCAAGCACATCAAGCACACATTTTGACAGAGTCATCGTATCACACATACAACTTACACTTTGTTTCCAGATCAATCTTATAACATAGGAGAGATAGGCATGCAAACATAAATAAAAGTGTTAGCTTAGAGAGTCATGAAATACTCACCTTGAACAGCTTCAAACGTTAGATCTAGGTTTCTTTCAAGTAGATCAACAACCTCTAAACATTACAGAGACACGTCAAGGTCTGTTTACTTAGCTCATTCTTCCTTTTGTTTCGAACACCAAAATCACATAATAGAGCTTTACCAAGCTAAACAAGTTTGCTCGTTAGCAACCTACACTACACCAAATTTGGCTTTTCGTGACATTTTCAAAAATGTCACAGAAACTATGTGTTTCAGTGACGTTTATCATAAACATGACAAAAAGTGACTTTCTGTGACGTTTTCTTCAAAAAGGTAAAATAAAAAAAAGCCAAAAAAAGCTTATCACATCAGTGACGCTTTCTGATGTTTCTAAAAAAACGTCACGAAAAGCCAAAAATGGTCTTTTGTGACGTTTTTTGCACTTTCTATGACGTTTCAGAAGCGTCATGAAAAGTCAATTTTGGTGTAGTGCTAGTAGGCAAGGTTACGAATCTTACCTTGCAAAGGGCATTTCAGGACCTAAACCCACGCTTTGACTCAACGTAAGAGTCCTTTATGATCTTCCTTATGCTTAAGCCGAAAGTGTTTCCTAGCAAATGAGGAAGAAGACTCCCTTTTTTATAGCCAGATAGTCTAGATTTTTTTTACAACTCTTGCCCCTATGATAGCTTGACACTTGTTACAACCCTAACCACGGGAGTGGTTTACAGTCGTGAGGGAGCGTATGTGATAATCAATCAGCTCACTTATTTGATTGCACATGATCTCATTTCCTGGTTTCTTTTATAACTTAAAATACTTTAAAAAAAAATTCAAAAATTGGAATAAAACCTAATAAATACAATATTGAGTTTGATATATAATAAAAATTAAGCCAAAAATCGAAGGATTTAAACTCAAATTAAAAGCTCAAAACTCATAATTCTCGTAATAATCATGTCTTGAAATTTTGCTTGACCAATTTTTACTAAAACAATTTTAACTTGAGTTCCAAAACTCGAAATCGAGTGATTTAAAGTACAATTTGAAGCTAAGAAATAAATCTACGAACGCTATGAAAACATCTCAACCCAAAAATGTTTAGATCTCATCCAAAAATTCATTGTAAGTCAATTGATTTTTCAAACTTGAAAATTGATAATTTTAATAAATGAAATTTAATAAATTTCATCCCATCCGTACTTATATCAAAAAGACACCTCGACTCTCTTGACTCAAAGGCCTTTAATAAACATGACCTTGCTTAAGTGTTGGAGCATTAATCGAGAATGGAAACAAACTAACCTAAATAGGATTTAAATACAATTAGTACCAATAATGTTTACATAGTCTAATGATGCTCTAACACTTGGAGAAGATCATGATCAGGAAAAACATTGGAATCATGTGAGTTGGGGTTTTCTTTAGTCGAATAGTTTGATGTAGAGTTTAGGGTTTTATGGAAATGGGTTATGGTTTAGGTTTAGTGAGTTGGAGTTTTACCCATATTTTTTTGTTCTTTACATTGTGCACCAAACCTCGAAAAATATGAAATAATACATAATGATTAATTTCAAAAGTAAATTAATTATTTACGAAAATAATTCATTTGTAAAATTATGTACGAATTATCTATTTTGAGCAATGAGTTTCAATGTCGTTGTTGTCATTGACGGCATCATCCTTCATAATAGGTCAATCATTGGTTGGTTTTAAAAAATAATATTTTTTTTAGTGTTGTCCTTACTATTGGCAGCATCGGATTAAAGTGTGATTATACAAAATATTTAGGAATTAGATGAAGTAATTATACTTTTTAAATTTGATGACAAAAGAGGTGACATCATGATTGTTGGCTGCACTCAATTAGATGCTTTTAAACTTTTTATCTATTTGCATGTTAAGTCTATCATCTTTTAAAATTAAGTTTAAATAACTCTTAAAAATATAAAAATTATAAAAATAAATCCTTTTCGTTTTTAAAAAAATTATATAAAATTATTTTTTAAATTATCCAAATATATCCATCAACATTTTATATAATCACACTTCAATTCAGTGCACCGATGACAATAGTGACACCCAAAAAATTTATATTTTTAAACTAGCCAATGACCCATTATAAAGTTTGGTACCGCCAATGACAACAGTTACACCGTTCATGTTCAAAACCAATCATTTTCGTACATAATTTTGTAAGTAAATTATTTTTGTAAATAATTATTTTTATTGTTTTTGAAAAAAAAAACTATATATACTCAAGACCAAAATTTTCTTAATAATTTTTCAATTTGGCTTTTTAAAAAAAATAAAAACACTGATATTTAAAAAGAAAACCATTGATTTCTGTGCTTTAAATTCAAACCAGTGTCACATCCCTGCAAATGAGGTACGACCAGCAAGCAATTAATATCTTTTTTCATTATTCTATATAATAGACATGTGACTAATTTTTTCTTGCTCTTCCTATGTTACTTTGTCTTTAATGGGGTCCTTGTCAGTGGACAAAGGTTAAAAGTTATATTATTAGCCCTTTACTTTACTAAAATTATGGATTTAATCTTTATATTTTTATTTAGTTATTTTTTAATTTTTATATTTTTTAAGTTTTTGTTAAATTTTTTAAGTTAAGTTTTGTTATTTTTAAAATTTGATGCGTTAAATATATTATTATATGTGTAATGTTATGTCAACTTGTTATTTTCATATATTACTAAAAATCCACTTAATGAATTACCATCTACTATTTTGAGTCAAGACTAAAATTCCAAGTCTGCTTACTATTTTCATATATTACTTACTAAAATCTGGTTAATGGATTAACGATTATCATTTTGCGTCAAAACTAAAATTTAAAATTTTGAAAATTATAGAAACTTAGAATTATTCAATTGGATAATATAGACAAAATCTATAACTATATGCATACTACAAGACTAGTAATTGGATTTAACCAAACTAATTTAACTATTAGTGTTTGGGTCATGATTAAAATTTTAAAATTCAAAAAGTACAGAAATTGAAATTAACCAATTTGAAAAGTACATAAACTCAAATATAGAGACTAGATCCATAACTTTTGTAAAGTATAAGGACTAATAGTAGAATTTAACCTATCATATATAGACACTTACCTAGTTTTCTCTTGTTCATCTTCAATTACTTTAGGGCAAACTATACTTGTAGTAACCCAATTATTAGTAAATTTCTTTTTTATTACCTAACTTTAAAAAATTACAAAATGATCTCTCAACTATTCAATTTTTTTCTTTTTTGGTCACCAACTGTTAAATTGCTGATGGAAATATTACGTGAAAACTTTTAAAATAAGCATAATAGAAATTTTAATTCCCAACATTTATACTTTGTGACTTTTTCAGCTAAAAAGCTAATATATAAATTTATCAACTAATTTAGTCGTAAATATACCAAAAGATGGAACACTCGAAAATCCAAGATAATAAGTAATTTTCATCTTTTCCCATTCTTTTAAAGTTAACCTTCAATGTCACAAATAAAAGTAAAATTACAAAAAAAAAGAGAGAGAGACTAAATTACATGATGCGCAAATGTTGAGGGTTAATTTTTTGGAATCAATACTAAATTGACACAATATATAAATGTTGAGGGTTAAAATTACTATTATATCAATTTTAAAAATTATCGAATTATCTTCCCGTTAGTAATTTAACTGTTGGTGACCAAATTTTTTTTTAAATAATTAAATTATCATTTCGTGATTTTTCATAGCGGAACAGTCAAAAATAAAATTTATTAATAATGAAAAAATTAACCATTACTTTCTTTGTCTTTAATGGAGTCCTTATCAATGAAAAAGTGTCTCTCAATAAATAAAAGGGAAAAAAACTCCTCTTGGCTTGTATATAGGAAACACTCTCTTCCAAACTTTTTTATAACTCATTATTTGTTTTATGATTTATGAACTTCAATTTTTTCCTTGTTTCCCTATCTTCTTGGGACAACATTTGTTGCTAACATTCTTAACCAAAAAAAGTGTTTTATTTTTTTATTTTGAAATCAGAATACTCATCGTCGGCAGCAGTGAATAATTCCTTCGCCGTGATTACTTTTCAAAGAGAGAAAAAATTGGATTGGAACTAGAGTAAATCAAAGGGGTGTATGGATTGGAACTTGAGAGATGCTACATCTTGGAATTTGCCCAAATATGTTGAAGAACCAAGCTTTCATACAATCAATGGATCATCAAATGGGGATTTCTCAGTTGATTTGAAGCTTGGTCCGTTGAATAAATGGAAGGAACCACCGTTGCTAATGGAGTCTTCTTCTTCATCATCTTCAAAAAGAGCTAGAGCAAACAACAACAATGGAAGCCATCAACAAGTCTGGTGTCTTGTTGATGGGTGCAATTCAGAGCTTAGTAAATGTAAGGACTATTATAGGCGCAATAAAGTGTGTCAACTCCATTCCAAGGCTGCTCAAGTTTTCATTAATGGCAAAACGCAACGATTTTGTCAACAATGCAGTAGGTATGTACAACGGTGGATCTTGGTGTTAAGCTTTTTGAGAGGGGTTACCTAATTTTTTTTTTAAAGAATTAGAAGATTTAATGAGAATATTTAAATTTTTTGATAGGTTTAATTAAAACTTTCTAAAGTTTCATGAGAGTTGAGAACAATTTTTGACCGCTATTAATTAAAATTTTAATGATAAATTCTAAACTTTTGAGGGGATTAATTAATTTCTTTTAAAATATTTCTAATGCTTTCTCTCAGTTATTTATTTCCTTCTTCTGTTGTTTGTTTTGCTTTGTTGGTTTGTTTTTTTTTTCTTTTAACCTAAGTTCATTATAATTTACAGATCGAGTCAAGTTGAGATCAGATCATTATTTAAAATTAGATTGATGGATCTCAAATTTCATTCAAATAAATAATATTTATAAATGATTAACTTAAATTTGATCCATTCTTTTTTATATTATTATGGGTCTCATAATATAATACTTACACAACATATGTTTATCTAAGATCGACTCAACTTAAAATATAAACATTAAATTTTGTTTAAGTTCATAAATTCAAAGCCTAGGTCCAACCATATTTTTTTTTAAAAAATAAAAATTGATTTATACAATTTTTAACATAATATTCAATAATTTATATGTTTTATTTTATTAAAATTTTAGGCATAAAAGAATTTAATATTTTTTTAATATTTAGGTTATGGCATTCTGTATTATTATATATTCCATTTTTATGTAAATAAATTATATAATAGAATATTGTATTACAATATTAAAAACAAATCATTTCTAATAATTTTTTATGTAATTGAAGTGTCTTTGGAGAATTATATGTCGGAAGAACAAATCTAATTCCTTGCCCTTTTTACCGTATGTGGATGCTTTATGCAACACCGTGCTGATACTGGTTTAAACTTTGTTATCCCATCACTCGATATTGTAATGATTAAAAAAGATTAATTTAATTCGAATCGCTCTAATTGCTTTGCTGTTAGGATTGTGTCTTATTCTTGTAATTCAAAAAAAAGAATAATTTGAAGTTATGTTTAGAGTTTTCGTTCGGTTCCGATACGGGTTTAAACTTTGTTATCCCCTAAAAAAAGACATATAAGCATCAAGCTATGTAAATTGTAGGTTTCACTCACTGGAGGAGTTTGATGAAAGAAAAAGAAGTTGCAGAAAACGTCTCGAGGGACACAACCGCAGGCGAAGGAAGCCTCAGTCGCTCATGCGATCTGGAACCTACTTCTCTGATTACCAAGGTCTGTTTTCGCTATCATCTTCATTTTCATACATGTTGCTCAAACTTGAATGCAAGTGTTGAATACGGATATGGCTGCACCTTTTGCAGGTACTGAGTCGTTGCCATTCGCTAGTTTGCATGTACCTACTTGGCCTGGAGTTAACAAGCAGGAACCCATAGTCAAAAACGACACTCTTCAGAATCGAACACCACCCACCTTCCAGTCGTTCAGGACCGCATCGGAAGGCAATGGGGGCAGCAGCAGTCACAATGTGTCGTGTGATAGGTTAGTACCTTGGATACGAGATGCAGATTATGCTCTCTCTCTTCTGTCATCTGTGTGGACACAACCTACGTCTGGGATCGGTTCGAGTAACCTCGTCCAGTCTCACGCGTTCGCCTTGGTGCAGCCCTCGAGACTGAGCCTCGGGAACCCCGTTGTCGAACCGATGGGACCACTCGCTGTTGCCAATGGCAGGGAGGATAGGGTCCATTGTCCTCAAATGGTTCACATGGATTGTGGTGAATGCTCTAAAACCCAAGACCCTCGCACTCTTCCCTTTCATTGGCACTCGGAAATATTGAATCGAATTTAACTCAGGGCAGAGCCAAGGAAAATGGAAAATTTGCCTTTAGTCTTTTTACAATTTTAAAATTAGTATAGGGTAAAATTATACTTTGGCCCTCCTAAGAATGAAGAATAATTAATGTAATTTTTTAAAAATTATAAAGATATAGACTATAAAATTGATGAAATTTCATTTTTGCTATCATAAAAATATACAATTTTATTTCGGCTCCTCTCAAAAAACTTTCTGGCTTCGCTCTTGATTTAACTTTCTTTTATTTTGTTAACGTGTAATTTTTTCATAATGTTATCCAGATTCTTCGATTTTTTAATTCATATGTTAAAGGTAAAATAATTGTGGAAAATTAATATATTTTTTGTTCGTATAATTTGGAAATTTAAAATTTAATCTCTTTATTCTAATTTTAATACATTGAATTTTTGTATTTTTTAATTTAAAAATATTGGTCCCTTCCTCTAATTTGGGAGTTGAAGTTAACAATGTCAAACGTAAAATAATTGTTTTAACCCTCTAACATTTACAATTTTTTTTGTTAATTTGATCTTTTAAAATTATTAAAATTAATTTAATTGTTAGTTCAACTGATTTTTTAGCCTAATTTAATCGGTCTGTATTGGTTTATAGGTCAACTGGTTTTAAAAAATTTTAAACTTTTTTAGCCCTCAACATTACAATTTTTTTGTTAATTTGATCTTTGCCTTTTAAAAGAAATACAAATTTTAAATATTATTTTTTCCAACTTTTAAATAAAAAACATAAAAATTAAAAAATATATCATTTTTAAAAATAAAAATATAATTTTTTAAAAAATAAAAACTCCTTAAATTCAAAAAAAATAAAAAAAAATTATTTTAAAAATATAAATAAAATTTTTAAAATTCAATGTTATCTAAATTTGGTCAGATCAGCCAATCGGACCCGAAATCGAGACTAGGGTATCAATATGATGAGAGGTAAAAAATCGATTGAGTCGCGAACTAATACAAACTAGTTGAACCGAGTTAAAAAAATTGATTGAACCGATTTTGAACTGGTTTGACCAATCGACCCCAAAATGATCAGCCTGATTGGTTCAAAGCAAATAAATTATTAAAAATAATTTAATTGCTAGTTCAACTGATTTTTTAGCCTAGTTTAACCGATCGGTATTGGTTTGTAGGTCAACTGGTTTTAAAAATTTTTAAACTTTTTTAGCCCTCAATATTACAATTTTTTGTCAATTTGGTTTGTACCCAAAAGTAAGTAATTTTTTTTAAAAAAATTAAAAATTATTTTATCTTATTTTAAACAAAAAAACATAAAAGTTATATTTTAAAAAATATATATGAAAAAACTCTTTAAAATTAAAAATATATTTTAAAAAACTATTTAAAATATAAAAAATTCTAAAATCCAATGTTATGTAAATCGAACTGGACCGATTGGATTAAGAATGATTTGGGGTATTGATCCGGAGAAAAGTAAAAAACTAGTTGACCCACAAACCGGTACAAATTGGTTTAATTGGGATAAAAACCAATTGAATCAATTTTTATAATTTTTTAATATTTTTATTTGCATCGTTTTAAGAACCAATTGATCAGACCAATTCGAAATCTGTTCAACTTTCGGTTAAACCAATTTTTTAGTTTGGTTCAACAAGTTCGTACCGATTCACAAGGCAACCATTTTTTTCCGTCTCGCCGAATTGATACCCTAGTTGGTTCTCGATCCAACTGATTGGGCCAATCCATTTTAGATAACATTGAATTTTAGAATTTTTTTTTATATTTTAAAATCATTTTATTTTCTTATTTTTTGAACTTTAAAGTTTTTTATTTTTTTATCTCAAAAATATTTTTTAAATTTTTTTATGCTTTATTTAAAATATAAAAAATAATTTTTTATGCACTTTTAAAGGGTAAAGATCAAATTGATAAAAAAAATTGTAAATATTGAAGGCTAAAAAAATTATTTTACTTTTGACGCCTAACGAAAAGTTAAAAGAAGTGGCCAAGATTTTTAAAATATATATATAAAAACTCAATTTCTCAAAATTAAATTTAAAATTTAAAAAATACAATAACAATTTAAACTTTTTTGTACACGTCCCGAGCTTTATTTAATATATCATGATTTTATCCCTAATTCAACTTAACAAGAAATGATTTCTCCAATCACGACGGACTCGAAATTTAAACAATATTATACCAAGGGTAAATTGTAAAAATAGTCACTTTTGTTTGTCTCGAGTTACATTTTAGTCACTTATGTTTGAAATGTTACGTTCTATTCACTTATATTAGTACTTTGTTATGAAGTGATCACTGTGCCTTTAAATTCCGTTATCTCCCTAACGGTAATCCTATGTAGCAGTCCAACTAGATTTTAAGTACCAACTTAAATTTTCAAATGGAATGAGAATAAATCTTTAATTAAATAAATTTAATTAATTAAAATTTTTAAATCCTAAACCTTAACTGAAAAAAACCCTAAACTCATTTCTACACACCTCTCTTCCTCATCTTCATCTTCTTCCCTTTTAATTCCAATATCTTTAGTTACAAATCTATCTCAAAGCTTGAATCTTTGAAATCCATTAACCCAAAGAAACTTAACGGGAAGAAGATATTGGAATCAAAGATATTGAATCTTTTGGCTAATGGTTTCAAAGATTCAAGCTTTGAGACAGATTTGTAACTAAAAATATTGAAATCAAAAGGGAAGAGGATGAAGATGAAGAAGAGAGGTGTGTGGAAATAGGTTTAGGATTTAAAAATTTTAATTAATTAAATTTATTTAATTAAAAATTTATTCTCATTTCATTTGAAAATCCAAGTTGACACTTAAAATCTAGTTGGACTGCCACATAGGATTACCGTTAGGGAGATAACGGAACTTAAAGGCACAGTGATCACTTCGTAACAAAATACTAACATAAGTGACTAAAACGTAACATTTCAAACATAAATGACTAAAATGTAACCTGAAGCAAACAAAAGTGATTATTTTTGAAGTTTACCCTTATATCAATTTTTATAGAACTAAACCAAATGTCATAAAATCTTAGTGAGAAATTATTGCCAAAATGTATAAAAAGTATTTATAAAATTAAATTATATGTTATCAATTCTTCTTGAAGTAAAAAAATTATATTTAAAAATATAAAAAGCCAAAATTTACACAAATTTACCCTCAATTGAATTAAAAAAATTTGAACCTAATTCGAATTATGAAATTATCATTGTCGAAATTTTTTTACCTAAATATCATCCTTACCCAAACAAAATCAGTCACAAATCATAAAATGTATAAAAGCACATGTAATTATACTAAATAATAATATCCATCAAACCACCTTGAAACTTTTTTAAGATTTTACTAGCCCTCTGTTAATACATAATTGAATACGAGTATTGCTCAACTTTTTTAAATCGAATCGATGATCAAATTAATCAAGTCATAGATCCAATTAATCCAACCGATTCGATTTTAAAAAAAACTTAACCCAATTCAACCGGTTTGTACCAAATTTCGAAACCGATTCAAAATCCTTCTTCGAACTAATACTCCGACTGATTCGATTCAAATATCCTTGGTATTGATATGGTCATCTAAATACATAGAAGATTCTTTTTTAAAAAATAAGAAAAGTGCATGCCCATATGAACGAGGGAGAGGAGAACAATGTGATCCAAAAACTAGTAGCTCGGGCTTAATTATATAAGTCTCACAAACAAATTCATCAATCATTCAATTTGATTTTCGAATTTAAATGTGAAAAAAAGAAAAGAAAAGAAAGAAAACTAGCAAATTTGTAATGTCTTTAAGGGCAGGACTATGACAAGAGGGCAAAAGAAAAAGTAACCTCAACATAGAATGTGCTCGGCATAATCCAGAAGATGCTTCAGTTGCAAACTATGTTCCATTTCATTGGAACTCACAACAAGTTTAGGGTTTTTTCTTTTTTCCAACGGCCAACACGATTGAATACATGGATAAACAACAGAAAAAGGGTTCTTCGACCTGTTTATCAGACTGCTTATTTCGTTGCACGGAAAAAACTCACCTATGGAAACATGAAAATCAAAAGGCAATCAAATATTTATTCCAAGGGACTTCTTGAGCTTCTCAACTTCCAAATATACTGTTGAGTATGGAAGGAACTCCGAGAAATGTTCTTTGCTCAGGTCATTAATTGCTACCGCGAGTTTAGGGATTTCTAAGGTTTCTTCATGGGTTAGAGCTCGAACAAACCTAGCTGGATTTCCTGCCCAAAGTTCGCCAGTTGGGATTCTCCTGCCTGGAGGTACTACGGAACCAGCTTCAAGGATTGAGTGAGTTTCCACCAAGGAACCTTCCATGAGAATAGAATGCTGTCCGATAATGCACTCCGGTTCAATTGTGCATGACCTCAAGAGACTGTATGCACCAATTGTCACGAACCTCTCGATTGATGTCTCGGCTGGAAGTCCTGTAATATGGAAAATGTTTCGATTTAAATAGTCATAATTAAGAAATGGTATTCACATGATGATGTGAATGAGGAATAGAAATTTACTAGATCATAGAAATGACAAGCAATTGCATATGTGATTCATTTTTACTTCATACATTCACAGCATAAACAATTGAAAATATCTCCAGATATACACGACGAGTATTACTTGCAGTCAAGCATAGGCATGCAGGATCCAAGAGCCAGATTATAAAATAATAGCAAAAGAGAAGCTACAACACGACTCAAGAATGAATCAATTCTTAACAGTCAAGTGAACTCATTGTTCCAAAAACAAGAGGCATTTTCAGAAAGACATGTGATAGATATAGCAAGGAGCAATTTGCAACAGGCTTTTTCATCATCAGCACGTAGATCTTATTATAGTAGAACACCCTTTGGAAAATGTGGGTGAGAATAATCTCACTAAAGCTATTACCAAAGAGAAAAACCACTATGTCTTCACTTCTACAGCTGCTATGCGTAACATATATAAACACTAAATTGTGAACGAAAGTTGATATGATAGCTACTGGACCTCTATCTACTAGAGGAGGCAAAAGAAATGAAAACTTTATCAAACAAGATTGTTTAGGGGTTAAGAAAGGGGTTCATAAGACATATATTTCTCTTTTTTGGGGGGCACATATAAGATCATGTTTTTAAGTATCCCAGAGCAAAAACATGCAAGCTTAAGTCTGCACAATGGAACATGGCAAAAGAACCATGTTAATAGCTTATACTGATTACAACTTGGCATCAAATTTTACATTCTTAGCAACTACGAGAGCTACATTAAAGACGGATTTTTTTACCCTTTTCATATGATGTTTGATCCTTGAGTTCTGGGTATTTTAACAATCAAATGCTGAAGATAATAGATTATCCTTAAAGCTATTATCCAATGGACCAGCACGTAGACCTCAGAATAAGAGTGTGACAAAAATGAAGCTAATTATGGATATAAAGTTCAAAATGATACCTAAATACGAATTGTTTTGCATCTAAATTGTGAGGCTCATAAATAAAATAAAAACAAAAACAAAAAATTTGTTTCCTTCATTGAATAAATTAGCTAGTTTCGTATTAAATGGACATCAAGAGCTCCTAAGAAGCTTTTCAGCTGCATTGAACACATTCGAACATAATGCACAAGTCTCGATCAGTTAAAGCTTCGACTAATTTAGCTCTTTCCACGATAAATTAACACCAAAATCAAATCTATTTCAAGCTAAATTTGATTTTAAACAGTTACTCAGAAACCCTAAATAAAATTCGGGGTAACAATTTTAAGCTGCATTGAACACATTCAAACATAATAATCAACTATAGCGTTGACCAATTTAGCTCATTCGAAGGGGAAAAAAAACCAAAATCAATAATTTTAATTATAAACAAGTAAAAAAACTCAGAAACCCTAAATTTTCTTTAAAAGAAACATCAGGAAAAAGAAATGAAAAGAGGATTACCGGTAGGTGAGGACCAAGCGGCGTGAATGACGCAGCGTTCCTGGACATTAGAGCAGAATCCGACGGTGATCTTGTTGAGATCGCCACGTAGGACGCAACCGTTCCACACCGACGCTCCGTCGTAGACAGTTACTTGACCGGCCAAGACGACATTAGGTGCCACATAAGCGTCGACAGCGACCTTAGGGACCCACTGTCCGAGAGGGATTATCTTCCTTTGGCCCCTGTAGTCCCACTTGACTCGATCCGACGACGGCGAGATCGCTTTCGCCGACTCCGTGGCGAAACAACGGGATGAGATGACGTGACGGTGAGCGGAGAAAGCAGAGGCCGCGGCCTTCCTGGAGATGCGAGCTGCTATGGATGTCGCCATTAGTGGTGGCAAACTGGCAATGGAGTGAATGAACAAAAGGGATTTAGAGCTTCAACACGAGTGAAGAAATGGAGAGAAGAGAAAAATGTTAAAGGAGAAAAGGCCCAAATTGCCAATCGAAAATTTTTTAGTGGGTTTCCAGATTAGCCCAACCTTATTTTTTTGGTACTGAACTTCGCTTCATAGTTCAATTTTGTCAGATTAGTTATCTAAACTTGGCCTCAAGGTATAATTTGATACTTAAAATATTTTTATTCCAATTAGGCACCTAAACTTGGTTTATTGGTTCAAATTGATACCTGGACTTGACTTCATAGTTCAAGTTAGTTCAAATAAATGATTTAACGTAAATATTAATTTGGACCAAAAAATCAAGTTCAGGTACCAATTTGAACCAATAAGTCAAGTTTAAGTACCTAATTGAAGCAAAAAAAAAAAAAACTTTAGATACCAAATTAAACCTTAATATACCAAAATGTATATTTACTGAATAAATAGTGTTACTAGTTTTGCATCCTTCAAACTTTAGTTTTAGTTAGGCCTGTAAATGAATAGAGCTTGAACGAACAAAACATTGTTCGAGTTCGTGTTTGTTTGTTTATTTTTTCAGTTATTCATGTTCGGTTTGTGTTTGTTAAGAATTTCAAAGTTTTTGTTCATGTTCAATTATATGTTAATGTTCGTTTGTGTTCAAGTGCGTTGAAACATATTATCTTTCTATTTAAGGATTGAAGAGAAGTTATGAATAGATGTTAAAACTATAAAAAATGAAAAAAAAAGGACTTTTGTACTTCATTAAAATAAAAATAACTTTACAATGCATATTTATACAAGTTCATAATAGCTAACTAATTCGCAACTAACTAATTACAACAGTAACTAACCAACTAACAATTCAACTAATCACAATAATAATTCTAAGCATTATATAAAAAAGAACTTATATGATATGTACAATTATTTGTTTACGCTTGATCTACCCGTCACAATAAATAATTCAACCCTAAAGTTGAACCCAAATTGTGACCAGCACTCTCCCAAAAACCAACAAATTCAATCCTACTTAAACTAAATCATGATCGGCTCCTTGACAAACAAATCTCCTACTTGAATTAACTTGAATAATATTCAAATAAAACTCTTACTTTCTATTAACTTCGAAACTTGTCCAAGAAACAAGGATAAGGATAAGCATCAAAAGCCAAACAAGAGAAGCAATAACAATGAGATCAATGACAAAAAAAAGAAACACAACAAAAAGAAGGCATTAAAAATGAGAAACAATATATATTCCAAAAGGGTTAAAACCTGCTATTACTTTTAATTTGATTGTTTTTAGTTTTATATTTTTAAAATTTTAAAATTTCAATTTTCACCAAACAATAATTATTAAATTCTTTATTATTTTTAAAATCCAATATGTAATGTTATGTCTTGTTTTTTCCATGTATTATTAATTAAAAATTCAATTAATGGATCAACAAATATCATTTTCATCAATATTGGAATTTTAAATTCAAAAGGTATAGAAACTTATAAGACTAAATTTACAAGTGTATATATAAACACTAGTAATTGAATTTATGATAGAATTAAATTACAAAAACTAAATACATAACTTTCACAAAATACAGGTACTAATGGCAGAATTTAACAATTCCAAAAGATATCATTCATTAATCATAAATGTAAATATGAAGATCAAGGGCGATAAGGAAGATAGTAATGAGACCAAGGTAGATAATGGAATGAACGAAAATGGAAGCTCCATTGGTTTGCATGTTCCCGAACTCCACAACCTTGTTCTTCGCCGGTATCTGAAACAGCAGTCCGGGACTTAGCAACACAAACAGCACCGTCGCTACTATTACCGGACCCCAATCCGCCATTGATGCTTCCGATCGATCCCCCTCTTGTTTTGGTCTTTGGGGTTTTGAACTTTTGATAGAAAATATTAGAAACCGAAGAGAAAGGTTTTTGTTTGGAGGAGAAAGAAAAGAGAAAACGTGTGGTGATGAATGAGAGAGTAAAGAAGAAGAAGAAACGACGAAATGGGACGATCTGTATACCAATTATTGAATCTTTGTCATCGGGTGTTGTAGACCGACCGATCATGTAGGCCCAAGTTATTTGAATTTGATATAAAAAAAGTTTAAACTAAATTTGATAATTATTGAGCTGAGCTGCTCTATTAGACTAAATTCAAGTTTAGTAACATTCGACTTCAACAACTTGAAAATTTTATGGAGCTTTTCATATTATTATATTATTAAATTACATTATTATTCTTAATATATACTATAAATCTTAGGCTTAATTATCAAGTTGAGTGAGTTTGAATTTGAGCCAAAAAATAAGAAATGAGCTTAATTTGTTGAAGTTTAAAAATAGATATTCAATAGAGCTCGAGTTGAGTACCGAACTCTGGATTTGAGTTGAGATCGAGCTGGATAATATTTGGGCTCAACTCAACTCGATTACACCCTTAAGAGATCTCTAAAGAGCTAAAGGGTTTGTCATGAAATATGCTTCGTTTCTATGAGTGGGGATAGAACTCTGATCATATGGTTAAAGAACAAAGTGAATTAACACCACGCCACAACTCGTGGTTAACAATTTTGATTTTAAATATCTAGACTAAAATCTTATTTGATTTAAAAAAATAATTAGTTTTTAATATGGGTAAACAACAATTGTAGTCACCAAAATATTAGTAACTTTTTTTCGGCTGCACAATTATTCGATTTTTTTTTTTGGTCCCAACCATTAAATGGCTAATAGAAAAACAATGTGTTAGCTTTTAAAATTGACATAATAATAATTTTAACGCTCAATATTTATACATTGTGTCAATTTAATCTTAATTTTTAAAAATTTAACACTCAATATTTGCATATTACCTAATGATGTCTTATTGTTACATGAAAATATAAATCAATGCACTATGTGTAAATTAGAAATAAAAACAATTTTAAATAATCTAAATTAGATAATCTTATATACATTGTTTTCCTTATACTTCAAATGGTTGAAAACTTGATATCTTTAAATAACAGTTAACTCATTTTTTGTTAGCTTAATCTAGCTGCCATTGTTGAAGCAAATCAAAGCTTGGTTTCTTTTAAATTGTTAGACTTAAAATTGGATTGAATAAATGAAGTGAGTACTTTTTATTTTTCATAGAATTAAATGGACTATTTTTCAAAATTTGGATCATTTTGCTTTTTCTTCAAATTTCCATTGAGTTAAACGTAAGGACATCGTCGCAAAGACACGGAGTGGTAGCACTTTTATTGCTCTTATTTACCAACAAAATTCATTGTTTGGTGTCGGCTCTTGCGACTGATAATGTAAATTCATTCAGGTTCTATTTGAACTTCCAAGTTCCCAAATCGTTCAACTCATATACTCTTTGGATTTGGCTAAACTTACTGAGGCATCGGTTGTGGAAGTTAATTCAATATTTTTTTGAGAGGGGGAGGGAGGAATTACAAAAACGTGACTAGCGCAGCTCGAACCCAAACCATACCTAGGAAGGTAAACACCCTAATCATCAGGCTAACACATGATGTTCTAATTCAATTCTAACCATTGTTTTCAAAACGGATTGGTCAATCAGATTGATTAGATCGATTACCAATTAGGATATCAATTTAGGATAAAAGGTTGAACCAATCGATCCATGAACCAATACAAACTGACAATTGAATTGATTAATCTATTTTTTTAATATTTATGATTTTTAATAATTTATTTAATTGAATCGAACAAAACTAATTGGATCGATAATTGATAATCTAATTGGTTAAATCACTAATTTGATTATAAAAATCTTAGTTTTAGCTCTAAACAGCCACGACCTCTTTAAAAAGGAAATTTTTAATTTTAATTCCTTTATAATTTATAAAATTTTAAATCAGTATATGGTAAAATTACATTTTACTTCTCTACATAAAAAATTAATTTAATCATTTAAAATTATAAAAATATAAACTATTAAAATAATAAAATTTTATTTTTAAGTAAATTTCATTTTTATTATAATATAAATATACAATTTAATTCTCAAGCCGAAAAATATTTTTTAGTTTCCCCTCTGGCTTAAGAACCAATAGGTATAGTTTTAAAAGGAGGTATATAGATATCATGCAACGTAAAATTAACTATATTCTATTATTATTGTTATTATTCCAATCATAAAATCGAAAATTCAATTCCCTCCTTTGCGAAAATTGGAAAACCTCACAAAATTCCCGTAAAACGGGAGGAATTTCAGTTAAAAATAATTCCCACGTGGCAAAGTCCCATTGGTTTCTCTTCCCTACCTTTCTCATTCTTATAATCATCGTCCAATTCTTCTTTCTTTTTTCCGCCCGGTGCATTTCCCGGGAAAAATCCAAATTTCCCGACGGACGACGATTTTCCTTTCTTTTTCTTTTTCTTTTTTAAAATTTTCTCGTCAAAATTCTAAACACTTCCCCGCGCTTTTTTTTGAATACGAGAGTCCTCAGTTTTTTTTCTATTTTTTCTTCCTGAATCTCTTGATTTTGCCGCTTCACCTCATCTCATTTTCGATTAATCAATAAATCAACCTGAAAATTTTAAAGGTTCGATTGGAATTGAAAATCAAATAAGCTTCTCATTCTGGTTAGTTTTTAATTTAATTTTATTAGTATGTTTTTTTTAATTCCTTCTTTTTTTTTCACATGAGAAAAATTGGAAATTCAATGCGTGTAGCAGGGATTGAAGATGACAAGCTTCAGCGGTTCGCCGAGGCGGAATATTTCAAGGTCAAGCTTTTCATCAGCGAGGAGAAAAGCATTGGAGAATGGACGTTCCGATTCTATCCGGAAACTCTTACCATCTCCTCGTCCTACGTAAGTTTTTCATTTCGTTTCGTTTTTTTTTTTCATAATTTTTAAGAAAATACTGTTTTCATTTGAATTTTGAAGAATTTTGGATGAAGAAGCGTTAAAGTTATAAAGAATGATTGAATTTTAATTTTAATGGATTGATAGTTTCAGACGGTAATATTTTGTGAAAATTCATGTTCTGAAATGTATACATTCTGTGAAATTAGTGATGAAAAATAGTTAAATATGCTAATCAATGTAATATTTCATCTTGAAAAAGTAAAAAATAGGAATGAAATTTTTTGTTTCAACTTGCTTGTGGAAAGGGGACTTGCTGTAGAGCGTACTGTGAAGAAGTTGAGGCTCTCAAAAGCCTTGACGGTACCAGATAGTACCACCATTTATGAGGCCTGCCAGAGGATGGCTGCTCGTAAGGTTGATGCTTTATTGCTTACTGATTCTAATGCATTGCTTTGCGGGATTCTCACGGACAAGGTATGGCTTAAATCCTTGCAGACTATAACAAATTCCCTTTATTTCAACCGCAAAACAAGTGGAGATAATTACATGAACTAGTTTCTTTATATGATATCTTCCACCTTGCTCTCTCAGGCATTTTGGATTTCGTATTTGCATGAAGAACGTTCTTTATGCTTACAAATTTATTCTTTATGAACTATGATAACTATCATGTCTCTTATTTATTGATTCTTCATTCCTGCAGGACATAGTAACAAGAGTGATTGCTCAGGAGCTTGATATGGAGGAAACACCAGTTTCTAAAGTAATGACAAAGAACCCAGTATTTGTTCTTTCTGATACTCTTGCTGTGGAGGCACTCCAGAAGATGGTGCAAGGTTGGGTTTTGTGGTTGACAACCACCCTTTGATGTGATATATTTTACTTTTTCTTACCCTCTAATATTGTTTTGATATCATTCTAAACAGGAAATTTTAGACACTTGCCTGTTGTACAGAATGGGGAGGTCATTGCTTTGCTTGATATAGCTAAGTGTCTGTATGATGCTATTGCTCGAATGGAAAGGGCAGCTGAAAAGGGAAAAGCTATCGCTGCTGCTGTTGAAGGTGTAGAAAAGAATTGGGGAACATCTTTCTCTGGTTGGTAGATAGTTTTATCTTTTATCTTCAATAGTTGTCTTTTTCTGCCTTTTTTGCTTATTGTTGGTCCTCGTATTAATAGTTTTTTGTTTTTATAGTTTAGCTATCGGCTGACCACTTTTAATATTTTAAGTCTATGCTGCCTTTTGAGGTGATATGCAGGTCAGAATACATTCATTGAGACACTTCGAGAGCAAATGTTCAGGCCCTCACTGTCTACAATAATTGCAGACAATCCAAAGTAGGTAATACTTTTCTTTTTTCTTTTTAATGTAGATTTATTTGGTCCTTTATGGTATTTTGAGTAACTTTGCTTAATATGATGCCTCTCTGTCAGGATTGTAACAGTTTCACAAGATGACACAGTTTTAACAACTACAAAAAAGATGCAAGAATGTCGAATTAACTCTGCAGTTGTGCTTGTTGAAAATAAACCCCGGGGGATTCTAACGTGAGTCTCTTTTGAATCAAATTGCAATTCAACAATTTTCCATATGTAGTTGAGGGAGTGAAGGAAGGAGCATTGTCACTTCAGGTTTTATTATTTTTCTTGTTACAATCTCCATTGATGTATACTCTGACTTATTATTCTGAATTTCTTACAGATCAAAGGATATATTAATGCGGGTAATAGCACAAAATCTGCCTCCAGGGATTACTTCAGTGGAACAGGTTTTTGCCTCTTGGATTCTTTTTTCCTCCCCCCACCCCCCACCTTATATACCAGTAACAGTTTATTATATTTGACCTCTATGATAAGCACATTCTTGAGTTCTAGCCATTTGCTGTTGATTTGATGTATAGGTTATGACTCCTAACCCAGAATGTGCAACACTCGACACACCAATTGTTTCTGCTTTGCATACCATGCATGATGGCAACTTTTTACACCTTCCTGTGCTAGATAGAGGTGATATGAGTTGCTACATTGCAAAGAATATAGTTTTCTACGTACCGGTTCTCAATAAGTTTCTGTGGTTGGATGCAGATGGAGAATTAGTTTCTGTTGTTGAAGTGATCCAAGTTACTCATGCCGCTGTTGCTACAGTAAGTCAAGTGAGTCTTAGTCCAAGGTTAATGTGTTTTTAAAGTAAATAAATCTTGTAGTGTACAAACAATCTATCTCTATATACTATATCTAAAGGATGAATTCCAGAACCGCAAATAGTGAATGGCATATCTTTGGAAAATTTTAAATTACTCTTTTTGATTAATTAATGATTTCTTATAAATTAAAATTTTGACTAATTTTTATTTATGTTGCTATTAAATAAAAATATTGAACTCCTTGATTAATACAGTATATTTTATTACTTGATAGTTTTCTTTTTAAATCAAATATTGACTAATTTTTGTGTATCTATTTGCGTATTTACCTTAAATTCTTTTATTAAAAGAAAATGTTCCTGATAAACAAGAATAAAGAATAGCAAAACAATAATGAAATGTAATTAACTTAAATGTTTTAAAGAAATCCATCTTTTTACTTGCATAAATAAAGCTTCCTTGCGCTTTAAATGTTAAGTAATTGTAGATTATGATTCACAAGCTCATTATTTTCTTACATATAAGTATATAACATTATGTTGTAAGTAATACACGTGCAACACAGTTTGAAGAAAACTTGTTACTCCCAAGCACGTAACAAACTTGTTTTATGAATTCTAAGATTATCATTTTCTTTTCCTATTTCGATAGCAATTCATGATGTTTTTCTTATGATCATATAATTTTCTACAATCACTAGGTTGGGAAAAATTTTGGAGTGAATGATGAGGCTCCCTCAACAATGGTGCAGAAGTTTTGGGATTCTGCAATGGCCTTACCTCCCATTGAAGATGAGGATGAGACAAGAAGGTTCTTTAAGTTGATGTTGCTCTGTTTATATAGTTGTGCTTTGTTCCATTACTGTTTTACTAACTTATTGACAGCAATGTTTCAGTTATAGTTCATTGAAGTTAGCTTCTGAAGCAGCAGAGACAGAGAGATCTCTTCCCTATCCTTCATCCAATTTGCCATTTACATTTGGTTTCAAAATACAAGATAGAATGGGCCGAATGCATAGATTTACATCTGGTATGTTACTATTTCTACTCATAAGCCAGGCACCTCCATGAATATATGGTCTTTTCTTTTCCACGAGGTTCATATGCAAGTGTTGCTTGTCTTTTCACCCGTCAAAGTATGCGACCTAAACAAAACATTTCTTGGCAAGTTAATTTGTTAACGACACTAACTTCATGAAAATAATTGATCGTTCGTTTCTCTATTTTTCAAGTTATGGTTTTTGTCTTTGTACAAATAATTAACTTGTGGATTTAGTTCATGTACTTTAATTTGACATAATTTGATTATCCTGCTATTATTAATGTTTTGTCTTTTTACAAACCACTAACACTCTTAAAAGATTCCGTTAGTCGGTTATGAATTTTTCTTTAAAAATCCAAATCATGAGATTGAGTTAGAATTTTTTAAATGACAAATTAGTAAAAAGTAAATATTTTGATAACCATAATTTCACAATTTAAATGGATAAGGAATTTTTGGTTTTTTTTTACTTATGCATCAGTCAACTAATGAATTTTTTAATGGGATTAGTGATTTGGATTAAAGCATAATATTAATAATAGTAGGAGGGCTAAATTATGTCAAATTAAAATTCAGGAACCTAAATCCTCTAGTTGAGTGTAGTATACTAATAAAACCATAAGTTGAGCCTTGTGTTGAAGAGACACTATTAGAGAATCTAATTCTTTATTGATACCATGCATTTATACCTACTATTTTGTCTACAAAATTGTATTTAATAGGCTTTTTGCTCATTATTGTTGGATACAGATACACGTAGTTTGACGGATCTAGTAACTGCAGTCCTTCAGAGGTTAGGGGATGACAGAGATAGAAATAGTGTGCCTCAAATCCTGGTATAACTTTAGAAATATTATTAATTTTTTTATGATTACATGGGTATCAAATATGTTCTCCCTGAAATTTATGCTAATTGGTGGGTTTATTATGCAGTATGAAGATGAAGACCATGACAAAGTTGTATTGGCATCGGACGATGATCTTCAAGTGGCCGTGGAGCATGCAAAGTCAGTTGGTTTGAAGGTATGGTTGAACTCTGGTTATCTATATGTATACCTGATAGAACATTTAACAGTGGAATTTACTTTAGAAATGGCTAGGATTATATGACTCTTAATTATAGGGGAAAATGATATGAACCTCGAACACTTGTCATGAAACCCAATAACAATAATTGGAAATCAATCCTTGGATCGTCCAAAAATAGGTTTGAAAGATATCGGATTATTGACCCTTTCCTTATAGCCAAGAGATTGAAATTCACAAGGTTTCCCCACTGGAATTGCCGGAGTTCACCTAAGATGAGGATGAGAAATTTCTACGTTTAACTTAGTATTCAAATTTGATTCATTCTTATTTAAAATAAAACTAGGGTTTCTTCTCAAAAGCCTTTAAGTGTAACTTAATAATAACATAAGTCCAACTAAATGTTTAATTGAAAAAAACAAGATAACTAAAATGTCGCATTGTGGGAGTGGAGTTCTTATTTTGCTCTACTGATCAATTAAAATTTTGGTGCTGCTAGAGCAAGACTGGTCAGCTAGAGTGTGTTTGAATAACCAAACATCAGAAAAAAATTAGCATACTCAACGAAGATAATTCAATCCTAGTTTCTCAACCAAGGTAGTACTGGCAATATTGATACAACTACCACCATCAATTCTCATATAATATCATATCTTTGAAATGACACCAAGTATGAAGGAGATTATCGTGCTGCTCCCCTTTGTCTTTTTCCTTCACTTAGAGACTCGAAGCACGCTCAACCATCAAATTGTCTCCAACAACAGCATACTCAACGTCCTTTCCTTCTCTGGACAAGGGTGCCAGAGTCACTTCCACTATCCTCATTGGTTTCAATTGTCTCATCATTCCTCAAGATCATTCCCTTTTTATTCAGACATTGGGATGCTACATGTCTTGTTCCCAAACACCGAAAACATGTAAGATATTGAAGTCTATTAGTTTGGAAAGAATCGGTACCTTGATTGTTGTTGATATCGCCTCTGCCTTTATCTGTATTTCTTTGGGCCTTGAAGTAGGCTTGTCATGATCAGATTTACCCCAACTTGGTTGCCATCTTGAACCAGAACCAGTGGCTTCAAGTTTAGTGCTTCAGTCCATTTTGAGTTGCCTCTCCACCTTCATTTTCATATGCATCATATCCTCAAGTTTGACATAATGCTGCAACTCCACAATGTTAGCTCTCTCTTGGTTTAACCCACATGAGAATTGAGTCATGGTTGCCTCACGGTCCTCTACAGTAGCCCGAATGAAGGCTACCTCCATCTCCTTATGGTACTCCTCCATTTACTTAGAACCCTGTCGGAGCATGCTTGAATAACACAAAAATCAAAGAAGATTTTGCTGGGGCAAAAATACTAGTTTGGTGGAGCATGCCTATGTAATATAAAAATCAGAAAGATCATGCTGGTGCGAAACATTGATTCAGTGATACAAGTTCTGAAAGTATCGAACACGAGATTCTTCCATTGGAGCGATATAATCTTTCCTTTGAAGCATGATCACTTCTTAGATTTTCCTAACTTGTGATTGCGTGATTGATATAGTTGGCACATGAAATTTTGGAATATATTTGCTTATGGTTGCCTGGTTACAAGTTGGTTCATATCATGTAAGCCTCAAACATATAACCCTCTAGTGTAAAAAAAAATAAGTTTCAAAACAATAGTTTTCCAATAGAAATCCATGTCGAATACAGGTCAAGCTGCATTCGATATTGGTGGCATCAGGCATTAGTGTATTTGGATATTTTCACATTTTAGTTATTTCTTTCTTCTTCTTCTTATTTGGATTGGGAATTTTTCCTTCATGAATTATTATAAACCAACTTGTTGGATTCACGGGTTACTTGATCTTTTGTTTATAGGGCAAAGCCAATACTAGAACTTGTCATGACCCGCCAACTGATCAGGTACTCTGATATTCTGGGGTCATGTAACCATGTGTTCTGCCCATAAGTCGATATTGTCTCATTTGGGCACCCACTAGTCCTTCCAAGTTTTGTCACCCGAAGGTGTGCCTCCCTAAGTTCTCAAACTCAAGCCCTGCCCATATAGGATTTCACTTGGTAACAATGGTAACAAAGCCTTGAAGGATCTATGGGGTGCCCAGAGGGAACAACGCCGGCTTATATATTCATGATCCAAAAAAGTGAGAGTACTTTACCGGTTAATGGGTCGTGACAAGAACCCTTAGATTACAATGTTTGAAATTTAGTACTGTTTGGTACAATGTTGACTATCTCGCAAAGACTGATTTTCAGTGAATTTCTGTTTACTGATCCTATCTTTTACGGAATTGATTCAATACATGAAAATCTGCAGCTTAGCATGTCTGGAAGCACAGGAGACTGTTACTTTGCTGCTAGTATTATATATAGGTGAATGTACCTAAGAGGTCCTTCTATTATAGGGACTTGATCAAATTAATCGCTCTATTATTAAATAGATCAATTTAGTCCTTATACTATTAAAATGAATCAAATAAGGCCAAATTGGAATACAATTTACATTTATTGTTTAACAGAGTTAACATTTTAAAAGTTTTTATGATGATTTTGCAAATGAAATTTTTTGTTTGGAATTGAACTGCAATTGAAAAAATAATTGTCAAGACATTTCTATGCAGAAAATGTTAAATATTAGAAATTGGACTTATTTGATTCTTTTTAATAGTATAGGGACTAAATTGATCCATTTAATAATAGAAGGACTAATTTGATCCAGTCCCTATAATACAGGGGCTTCCCAACTTTAACCATTATATATCACATATTGTTGTAAAACTAAAACCTGATATAATAGTAATAGAAAACTTCATTGGTTTTTTTATAGTTAAATCAAGTTTAAAAGACATCTTATCAATGCTTTGTGCAGGGTTTAAGATTACATTTAGATTATTCAGGAACGAAATATCATCGTCGAAGGGGCTCGGGTTCAGGATGCATGGATTATGCGAACTCCGATGCATGGAATACAACATGCAACACCGTTGCCGCAGGGGCAGCCGTTGTTGCTGGGCTGAGCTTATTAGCGTACTTGAGGAGAGCCGGTAATTAGCATTCTTAAAAAACTTCCAATATATATATACAATGAATTTCTTTAGGATTGAATGCCCAAATTCCTTTTATGTTTGATTTTGTTTTCCTTAATTTTTTGGGGTCTATACAAATTAAGATATCAATTTATTTTTAGGGGGGGTATGCTTGTTGCTTAGTTTACAAGGTTGAGCTCTGTGGTTGTCTCCCCCCTTCAATGAAGGGTGAAATTACGGTGTATAAAATATAATTATAATAATAAATGATAGCAGTCCTTTGTTTCAGATTTCAATGGATTCCCTCTATCATAAAGGTTGACACATACCGAATTTGTATGTAAAATCGGTTGGATTAAGAATTGATTAGGATACTGTTTTAGATTAAGAGATTAGATCAGTTTGTTGTAAATCGATTGAATCGGGTTTTTTTTAAATATTATTTTATATTTTTTAATAATTTATCATATTGAATCGGATAAATTAATCGAATTGAAAATTAATGATCTAATTGATTTGACCACTGACCGATTTTGAAAGTCTTGTAAGATTTTTTTTAATTTAAATATTTGTGAATCATGAATTTGGATAATATTTAAATTTGGGTATTCTATCTATTATATCAACAGATGAGGATACTAAGTCCCTTATATATTTGATATTCAAATTTACTTTTCTTTTGTGGATAGCAGATTTGGATTTGGATATCCAAATTCACTATACTTTTGTGGATGGTATTCAAATTTATTTTTCTTTGGTGTAAAAATGACAAAAATGTTAATTACATTATATGGTTCCAAACAATATTTTAGATTTTAAATTTATACGAGTTGGTTTTGCTTTGGTAATTCAATGAGAGTGTATGACGGGTTATTCATAGGTTAACTAAAATGCATAAAATTGTTTAGAATTATTTTTTGTGAAAGATTATTTGCGAATTGTCTAATAATTTATCATATATCGTGCTTTGATAAAGACATAACAAACATTTTATTAACAAGTCAAATTTAAATTATCAATATAACAAATGTATATATAATTAGAATTTGATCCATATATTTTAAATATTTTTCAAACCTAAGCTAAAAATTAGATTATCAAAAAGATTTGATTAATATAATCAATAAAAATATTAAAAATGGAGATGAAATTAAGGTATGAATGGAAGACTTTGTGATACAATTAATAATTCAAAAGGAAGGCTGAAACAAAATGATTAAAGTTTGGGATATGGGGTTGAAGTGGTTGAAACTTGGAAGTGTAGAGGCTTCAAAAATGGCTTAAAGTTCCAAAAACTGTCGGTTTGTGGGTCACACTCTCACCCTGTTCTTGGGACTGTGTGCTATATTTTAATTGAGATAAAAAGGAAACAACAATATCCTTGGTCCCTAAGCTCCAAAGTAGTGATGAGCGAAGCACCTAGATGATCAAATGTGTAAGTTTTGTGATCTTTTTTGTCCATTCTTGTAATTTTTTGGGTAAATTACAAATAGTAACCCAATTATGACCGTGTTTCTACTTTAGTCACTTAATTTTAATTTTTTTATAATTTAGGTACTAATATTTGAATCAATTCATATTTTGGTCCCCTGCTATTACCTTGATAACAGAAAGTCTTTGTCTAACTGACATAATAACATATTTAATACTTAATTTATCAAATTGATTCTAATTCTAAATAATTCAAAAAATTTAGTCTTTAACATTTATAAATTCAATCAATTTGATCCTAACCAAATATTTCAATATTTAAAACAGAGGCATTCCACTCCTATTTATTGTTTTATTTATGGTTGAAATTAACCAATTCAATACATAACCCTTTTTGTTTTTAGTTTTTTTTTTTTGAGAAGTTAGTGTTAGAAATTAATTAAGCACCATTAAAAATAATAGAAAATACAGATTAAAAAAATATAATATATATAATAAAATTATCTAAATAATTTAATATTTTTAAAAAATAATTTTTCACTCTAACTAGCATAATTTTAATTTTTAATTAATTTGGTAAATGATTTGGCACTAAATCAGATTATTAGTAATACACATTGCTTATTGTGGATTTAAAATTGAAAACAAATAATTAAAACTAAGTAGAACACATAGTAATCTCTTAATCAATTTATAAAATTAGAAAAGTTATTATCAATGTAATAAAAGGAAATTCAATTAATTCATTCACAATTTTTTCTCATGAAAAGTTAACTGTTCACATTTTTTTATTATAAAAAAATTGATTGAGCAATTGAATTTTTCAAAGCTATATTTTTTTCAACTCTGAAATTAATTTACAATTTCAAGGACCAACTTCGATAACTATTTTTATGTACCTTGAAGGAAATATTATAGTGTTAACAAGAGTAGTAAATCTAAAGTATTCTTTTAAAGGCTTTTCTATTTTCTTTAGCCCAAATTTTATCATGTTTTTAATAGAAGAAACAAAATGTAATCTAACTTTAATAAAGGGATCTCCATAGTAATTTCACCCCTTAAAAGCATGTTTATCTTGATGAAGGGTAGATCCATTTAGGACCAAACACGCTTTTTCAACTTATCTGTATCCAATTATCTATAAAATTTATGGTCTTTTTCTTACTTCAAACCTTTGGATTATTATAACTTTTCATTTAAATTATCATCAAAATCTTGTATTCTATTCTTTGATTATAATTTAATCATTTTCCATCTTTTTATTTTTCGAAATATGTTTTTCAATTTTAAAATCAGCATTTCCTTAATAATTTGATGTGATTAATGTAATATGTACACTTTGACATTTTTATATATTTTTTTTTATTTTTATACATTTAGAAAGGACAAAAAAGAAGAATATATATGTATAATTATACAAAAGTATATAATTTTTAAAAAGTGAGTCATCTCAAATTATTTAAAATTTAACGAAAAATTGAGTTTAGAAAATAAAAAAAGGACTTAATCTACCAAAATACATAATACCAAAACCTTCTACGCAATTTTATCTTTAATTTTTTTTTTGAGTAATGATTAGATTAGGTATAGTTCACATGTTTAGGCCACGATAATAGTGCCATAAATCGTGTTGATTCAAGATTTGTTCTTGTAAATGGAAAGTAGTGGCAAACCAAAATACTTATTTCACTTCTTTTTTTTTGAATTTGACCACTACAAAAAGTTTGTATTAAAATATTTTTGAAATTTAAATCCGAATATTTGACTGTATTAACTTTAACTTTAATATTTTTATTAAAAATTTTATTTATTTATATTGTAAAAAATTAAAATGATTGATCAAATAATTAGATAATGATACATGATGTATCATGTATATCTCATGCTGTTATATAAGACTTAAATTATTTGTTAAAAATATAAAAATTAATTTATTTATTTTTAATATACAAAATAAAATATAATCTAACTCATAACATAACAATTTCTGTGCAACTTTTACTCCAAATTACCATCTCAACCCACACCTCTAATTTTATCAACATTTTCATCATGGGTTTTTGTTCACAATCATATAAATGAAATTTCAAGAAAAAAAAATGACAGAAAATATTTAGATTTTTAGATTCAAAGCCATACTTTCTAGATACCATCTTGTAATATGCGGGTGTGAATTAATTAAAATAGATATTGGATTTTTTTGAATTATAAAAAAAGAATAAAACCCTAACAACAATATGATCAGTGCGATTTGAATTCAACTGTCACTTGAAACGATGAACATTATAATTATTAAGTCAATACACGAAATTTAAAATAAATATTAGGTTTTAAACATTTTTTAACTTTATATTTTGTACTTAATTTTAAGTTATACAATAACAAATTTGATAACTCAAATTTAGTATTTGATATTTCAAAACATATCTTTTTAGCATTTAATTTTTTAATTTATCAAACAACACCTTAATTTGATTTGATTTAAATTGTTAAATTATTTATTCAGTGTCTATAATAATTAATTTAAATGGTAATTATTAATCTAATTCTTGTAACTTAAAAAACAATAAAGATTAAAATATATTTTTAGTCATTGTATTTTGACTAAATTTAAGATTTAATCCCTATATTTCAAAAAAAATCCATCTTTTTATTTAAAAATTTTAACCCAACCATTAAAATCGTAACATCTTCTATAAAAAACCGTCAATTTGAAAATTTGATTAGGTTATCCTCATATCACTAATAGGTAATAAATATGATAAATTGACAAATATTGATAGAAACTATTATTGACATAATGATTGGATTAGTTTTTTTAAGTTAAAAAAGTATCAGATTAAATTTTTAGCTTTATAACTACAAAAACTAAATCTCAAATTCTATACAAATAGAAAGACTAACAACATATTTTAACCAATAATAAAATGATATATATATATTGGTAACAAGAAATACAAATAAAAATTACAAGAGTTAAATAAGATGGTGAGAGTCTTTTATATCTTAACCAGTGGTCGAGGTTTGATCTTTACCCTAAATATGGAACAATTTTAAAACTCGTGATCAATATTTATCCCCTTAACAAACCTACAAAATATAAAAAATTAATTATTGGATTCGTTTTGATAAACACCTTAAAAATAAAAAAAAAATACTAATAAAATCTAGTAAAAAAAACCAAATTCCATATTTAATTCTAGGGGTGAGCATTCGATCGAATTGAATCGAGTGAAAATTTTTTGAGTTAATCGAGTTTTCGAGTCCTATTTCATCATCCTAACTCGATTTGAAATTTTTACGAATCGAGTCGAGTGAGATAGAATTCGAATCGAATATATTTGTTCGAATTAAATTAAGAAAATTAATTTGGTGTTGTTTAATTTTATGTAATTTTTTTAAAAAAATATTTTTATTTAAGGTTTTTAAACATGACTATACAACGAAAAATTGAAATAAATAAGAAAAAATCTAAGTAAACAATGACAACACAACAAGATTATAAAAAAAAAATAAGCAAAAGTTCAAGTAAACAACATAAATCCAAGTAACAACAATAACACAACAAGATTATAAAAGAACATAAGCAAAAGTCCAAAATACAGTAAAAATATACACGACAACATCATTCTAAACAACAAAACAAAAAATAAAAACAACACAATAAAAGTCAAATAAACGAACAGTAATAACACAAAACCATTGTAGAATGGCTTAAGCTTATTTTTTTGAGGTTTTTAATTTAGGGTTTTTTTTAGGAAGAAAAAATAGATTTTGGGTTTACAAAGTTAATATCTTCAATTTCTTTTCCAAATAAAAACTAAATAAGTACACCTAACCATGATAATAATAAACAAAAAGAAACAATAAATTTAGACACGAAAAAGAGTTGTTTATGAGTGTTATTTAGGAATAAAATTATATTTGAGTTTAGTTTATGAGTGTTTTTTGAATAATGAAATTATATTTGGGTTTAAAAATATTTGGGTTTAGTTTGTTGATGGGTTTTAAATATTAGGGGAAAAAATTGGGTAAGATAAATAATTTGAGTTTTGAGGGAAAACGGATATAGTAAATTGAGCCTGAGTATTGAGTTTGGGTAATATAAATTTAAAATTAAAAATAATATAATTTTATTCGGTTTATAAGAATTATTCGAATAATTCGAATTCAAAATTAAACTCGATTCAAACTCGAAATTCAAAAAAATTTAACTCGATTCGTTTAACTCGAATAACTCGATTCGAATACTTCGAAATTCAAATTTTTTTTCAAATTTTTCGATTCGAATTGAATTTTACTCACTCTTATTTAATTCCATATGTTACTTTATCTGGCTCTGCCACTTTATTAATTTTCCGTTTTTGTTGTTTTTAATTTAATTTTTTATTCCTTTAAAAAGCATTCATCATTATATAAAGAACACCTTTTTCCTCCTGTGAGTGTGTGTGTCTTTTTGTATCTAAATTATTTTAAATTTCTTGCATTCCTTCTTTACTCTGAAAATAATCCAACCAAAGTTACTGTCTTTATCTAATAATATATTGAATTCTCAATCAAGTTTTCATTTTTAAAAAAAATTATCATTCACTTTGTTTTTCATTATAGGATAAGAGTTTTTGAGGTGTTTGGATTCCTAGAAAATCCACTATAAAAAGACCCAAAAAAAGGAAAAAGAAAAACCCAATCCTTTTCTTCAATGGAGGGCTCAGTTTCCTTCCTTTTCTTGCTGTGTCTCTTACCATTTGTAGTATCCCAAGAGTCACCCATTAAGACAATAGTGGCTTTGGTAATGGAAAACAGATCCTTTGATCACATGGTTGGTTGGATGAAACAAAGCATAAACCCAACCATCAATGGTGTAACTGGTAATGAATGTAATCCCATTTCAACCAAAACCCCAAACCCAGAATCCATTTGTTTCACTAATGATGCTCAGTTCGTAGATCCAGATCCAGGTCATTCTTTTGAAGCTGTTGAACAACAGGTATTTGGTTCAACTCCCTCCTCATTCCCTTCCATGTCTGGTTTTGTAGAACAAGCCTTCTCAATCTCCCCAAACTTGTCTGAAACAGTCATGAAAGGTTTCAAACCAGAAGCTGTCCCTATGTATACAACATTAGTCAAAGAGTTTGCTGTGTTTGATCGTTGGTTTTCATCAATCCCTGGTCCAACACAACCTAATAGACTCTTTGTTTATTCAGCTACTTCCCATGGTTCAACTAGCCATGTCAAAAAACAATTAGCACAAGGGTACCCTCAAAAAACAATCTTTGATTCACTTCATGAAAATGGTAAAGATTTTGGGGTTTACTTCCAAAATATACCCACAACTTTGTTTTATAGAAACCTTAGGAAACTCAAATATGTGTTTAAGTTCCATCAATTTGATTTGAAGTTTAAAAAAGATGCCTTGAATGGCAAGTTACCTAGCTTGAGTGTGATTGAACCAAGGTATTTTGATCTTAAAGGGCAACCTGCTAATGATGATCATCCATCGCATGATGTGGCTAATGGTCAAAAGTTGGTCAAAGAAGTGTATGAGGCATTGAGGGCAAGTCCTCAATGGAATGAAACATTGTTGGTGATCACTTATGATGAACATGGTGGGTTTTATGATCATGTTAAGACACCATTTGTTAATGTTCCAAACCCTGATGGGAACACTGGTCCTGCTCCTTCTTTCTTCAAGTTTGATAGACTTGGTGTTCGTGTTCCTACCATTATGGTCTCTCCTTGGATCAAGAAAGGCACTGGTAAGTTTTGAATTATTTAATTTTTCAAAGACCCAAAATTGCATTTCTTTTACTTTAAAAGGGATTAAATTGAATTGTTTAAGTTTAAGAGGGGTTAAAAGTGAAATTGAACCACTTGTTGCTGACCTTTTTTGTCATATGACAACATTAAGATTTTCAAAGATAGATTCTGTGTTTTTCATGCATTGTTTGATTTTGACAAATTGCACCTATATGTGTTATATATATATATATATATATTATATTCAGATTATATGTGATTCGATTTGGCTGATTTTCTTACAAAACAGTCTTTATTGGTATGCCTCCACCGATTTTGACCATTAGTTCTGCTTTTTCTTTGGCATTTTATTAGAAGCATGTTACTTTGGATATAAAGCTTAGTTTGGTCGGTTCATATTACATTTTTAAGAGGTGGTATTCAATAAGTTTCACTATTTGTAATTTTTCTCATATTACTTCTTTCGAAAAAAAAAAACCCTTAATATTTAGGGTGATTTTAAATGGGTGTTGAGTTACAGTGACTTAAATTTATTTTTTGTTTCACGTTACAATATTATTACGATATTTAATCTCACCATCATCGTTGTTTTTATACTAACCTCAAATAAACACATCGTCCATCCAAACTCACCTTTAATTGATTCTCATTTTTTGATCCAAACTAATTTCTTCGAATTCATGGTAGCTCTAAGATTCAAATCTATTTTTCTTTTAAATACAATATACTCTATTATTGCAATCAACCATTATTGATTTAAGAAATCAACATTTGCAACTTTTTCGTGTATTCCAAAATCGGGGCTTCTTTGATTTAAGAAAAAGAAATGTTAATATCAATGTTAGTAGGCACATATGCTACTTCGAACCCAAAGCTCAGTTTGATTGGTTTATGCTCTTACTCTTTAAGAATAGGTCTCGAAATTGAATCTCAACATCTACAACTCTTTACTTTTTTCGTAGACAAAAAACATGTTAATCTTAATGAAATCAGTCAATTCATGTTCCCGTAAATTCAAGTTTGAATTTCAACATGTACAATTTATTTCGATATTCTCGAATTCGTAATAAATAAACTCATTGCTTTGTTTTATGCTTTTGTTGTAGTGATAAGTGGGCCAAAAGGACCAACCCCGAACTCAGAATTTGAGCACTCATCAATCCCTGCAACAATAAAGAAAATCTTCAACCTTTCTTCCAATTTCTTGACTCACAGAGATGCTTGGGCCGGCACTTTTGAAGATGTTGTTTCCCACTTAACTTCCCCAAGAACTGATTGTCCAGGTATTTCTTATAAAAGTTTATTAGGAATCGAATTGCATTTTACTCTCTACTCAATAAATAAACAAATTAATTTTTATACATTAAATTGAAAAACAAACCGATCATTCTTTTAAAAATTTCATTCAATTATGCTGTTAAAAACTAATTCGTGTACATCAGCATGGATTACACGTAGCAAGATGTCACTACTTAGTTTTTCGTCAGCCACGTCAATTTTTAACAGAAATGATCAATTTGTTCTTTAATCTAATATAGAGAAATTAATTTATCCATTTTTTTGAGTATAATGAACAAAATACAATCCGACTTAATACAAAGGCCTCCAAATTCTTTTACCTAAGAAAAACCTTAAAATTTCCAAAAAGAATATGTAATAATAAGACAATGCATGTAATAAGCTGTTTCATCTGAATCTATTGCAGAAACATTGCCAGATGTTGTACCTTTGAGGACAACTGAAGCAAAAGAAGATGCTGCTCTGTCTGAGTTTCAAAGTGAGGTTGTTCAACTAGCTGCTGTTCTTAACGGTGACCATTTCTTGAGCAGTTTTCCCGACGAGATGAGCAAGAAAATGACGGTGAAAGAAGCTCATGAGTACACCAAAGGGGCCGTTTCCCGGTTCATACGAGCAAGTAAAGAGGCCCTCAAGTTGGGAGCTGCCGAATCCGCTATTGTAGATATGCGATCATCACTTACAACGAGATCTTCAAATCCGTAATCGGTTGAACTCGAAAACCTCCATCCTCTTCTGTATTTTATCTATCAACCCTCTAAATTTTCTTACAGGTTTTAAAAAAAAATGGATGTTCTCAATTAAAATTTGTCAAAGTAATATGCAATAAAACAATAGTATTTTAGTGAAAGAAGTGTGTTTGAATCATGTATTATATTGTCCTATTCAGTTTCTGCGAAATTGGGTAATTTTTGGATTCATTACGGATTCGGAACAGATTCGGTTTAAGCATATACACAAATTCAATTACAAGAAAACTAAAAGAAAGAAAAAACAAGTTGAGTTCAAGCTATAAAAAGCTCAAGCGCAAGTTGAAATCCGATACTCAATGATCGAACTCGACTTCGAGCTCAAGTTCTAATACTAAATAAGAAAACAAAACAATCAAAAGAAGCTGCTTGAATAAAGTATTAGGATACACAAATTTGACTAGTTCCATAAAGCGATCTCAAGCTCAACTTGATAATGATCGAGCTGAACTCGATCTTTTTTAGTCAAACTTAAATAACTTGTGAGTATGTGTCATGTCTCATTCAAACTCCTAAGCACTATCATCAAATAACACAAATAGCACCTATCACAGGTAATTTTCCTCCAAGTAAACCATATCATCATCATTCAATGTAGATATTTGATTTCATATTTACCTCCTAGGGCACTCTTTTTGGCAACTGAGATAAGTCAGTTTTATCGTCCGAACTTTACATGGAACAAGGACTTTGCCAAGTTGATACATCTGTAATAAGCTCCCGTAGTTGATCTATTAGACGCTTTATGTATACATTCTTGTTTGCAAGCTCCTACAAAAAAATAGATACTGGATTAGTTGCATTTTTACAGGCATTAAATATAGGGCGTTAACCTGCATTTTCCTTGAAATACTAGTGTTTGACATGTTTCGGGCAATGTGCACCGGAGTAAGTGGATAACGGATACAAGAAATAGGCATTCAAGTTCTAGAGAGATATATGCAAAAAAAAAGGGAAAAGGGAAAGCCATATTCAACACTCATCTGAGTCTGGGTGACATAAGCGTATGCATCACAGCAACCCAAATCCAGGCCCATTTTAAGGAGTGAATGGTATTACCACAATTCTTCAAAGGGTGCAAACAAGAGACTTTTGATCACAAGCTACCTGAGTTTGACTCGAAAAAAATTGAATTGAATTCAATAGTTATTGAGTCAAACTCAAGCAACTCCAGCTATCGATCGGGTAGAATTCAAGCATCTTGATACCCAATTCAAACCGCTTATGAACCTAATCAAATTCTTTACTTTTAATATATATTTAAACATTCAAACTCAAATACGCAAAAGCTTAACTCAAGCTATGGTAATCAAGTAAATGAGAGCTTAATCAAGTCGAGCTTGAGTAGTTAGATTATATCTCAACCCAAGCTCTAGCTTAGAAAATGATACTCAATCAAGCTCAAGCCTAGTATCAAACCACAAGCTTCAGGTCGAGCTTGAGCTATTGAACAACTAGAGTTCATGCATCTTGAAACCTGATTCGAACAACATATGAGCCTAATCAAATCTTTTACTTTTAATAAATATATTTAAATATTCAAAATCAAATACATGAAAGCTTAATTCGAGCTCAAGCTCAAGTATGGTAATCAAGTAAATGAGCTTAATCAAGTTGAGCTAGAGTAGTTAAATTATATCTCAAGCCAAGCTCTAGCTTAGAAAACAATACCCAATCGAGCTCAAACCGAGTATCAAACTACAAGTTTGAGGTTATCACTTATCACTATTCAAGCTGAATTCAGCTCGATCACAGCCCTAAATTATGAAATGCATAACTTAAAAAGACTATAAAATTATGAAAATTACACTGCAAAATTACCTTCCTGAGATTCGAGGCTTGTTCTTCCAACTTCTCAATATCAGCTTCATCTGCAGGACTAGTCGCCGTTGAACCCGTTTCAAATGCTTTTGCCTAATTAATTATCAAAAAAAGAAACTGCAGAATCAAATTCATATTCAAATAACAAAAATTTTGAAATTTTAACATACCCATGATTCCTACATAACAATTACAAGTCTTAATTAGAGCTAAAATTAAGGGTTAAATTCTACCTATTAGTCCCCTTACTTTGCGAAAGTTGTGAATTTTAGTGCTATACTTTAATTTGAAAAGTATATAAACTTAGAATGATTAAATTACAGAATATAGACTGAATTTATATCTATACGCACTAGAAATTGAATTTAAACAAACAAATTGAATTATTACTATTTAGATTGGACTAAAATTTTAAAATTCGAATAAGATTGACCAATTTGAAAAGTATATGGACTAAAATTGATCAAACAAAAGTATAAGGACTAAATCCACATCTTTCGCAAAATACAGAAATTTTAACAAAAAAAACCCTAATATTTTCTTTCAATACCTTCTGAGAATTGGGAATAGCGGTGAGCACAGTGCGAAGAGCAGCGACGGAGTTCTTATACCTAAGGCGAGCTTCATCGAGGGCACCATTGCCACTACCTCCAATTCCACCCATCTCCAAGTGATTTCCACAATCAGAAGACGAATCACCGTTTCCTAAAACAGCGCCGTTGGAGAGAGAAGGACCGTTAGGTGCAGCAGTATTAGTAGTGGTGTTATTAGTAGTAGGATTGGTAGACCATAAGGCTGGGTTGCAAAGCTCGTCGTTCATGGAAGAGAGGATTTGAAAAGCAGCTTCAATGGTTTCTTCTAGATGTTTTAGACCTTCTGACGCAAGTTCCTGCGTCGTTTTGTTGCTGCTGTTTGTTGATGTTGTTGTAGAACTTACTGTGGGATTTTCTTCCATTTTATCAACCAAGGGTTTCTGTCTTTGCTATTGATTTTCTGTTTGGACGCCAAGAAAATATAAACTGGAGGATTTGCCCAAGTGCATGAATGAAAAATAAATCTGGGTTAGAGCCCTAAACATCAAATTTGAAGCCATTTTTGGGGTTAAAAATTAGTAAAAAAATAAAAAAAGACGTCGACAGCAGGGTTCGAACCTGCGCGGGCAGCGCCCAACAGATTTCAAGTCTGTCTCCTTAACCACTCGGACATATCGACAAGCGCTGAGATTATTCTACTTAATCCTTATATTGGATAGGAAAAAAAAAACAAGGCTCTTAATTTTGATATTGAGCAAATTGGTGATTATAAAAACAAATTAATTTTAAAAGTAAACAATTAAGAACAATTAATCACTGCTTTAATATATTTGTCAACTGTTTATATTTTATATTGGTATAATAATAAATTTAGTCAATAATATTTACATATTTTATCAATTTGGTATTGGTTTAATAAATTTAATCGACAATATTTAAATTTAATTAGCATCTAATATAATTACTGAATACCGAGATAATTTATCCCATACTTTAGTTAAGTTTTTATTTTTTATTTTTTTAAATATACTGGTGTGATTACATGGTAGTATTTATTCATACTTTCTTAACCCTTTGACAACGCACACACATCTTTCACACACAGGCGCTCGAACCCGAGACTCCTAGGATGAACAACATCCTCTTTTTCACTGGAGCCACTTGTTGGACTCTTAGTTAACTTAAAATGTTAACTTTTAAAAATAAAAAAAAATTGTAAGATGCTAAGAATACCAAGCATTTTTTCTCTTTTAAAAAATTTAAATTAATTTGGACTATCCATTACCAACATAGGAAGGGATCTAGACAAAACACTTGCCTTTTCTCTTTTAAGAAGCATTTTTCCTTTTTTTTTTAATTAATTATAAGAAGAAATCAAAACTGATTAACGTAACTCATATTCAAAATTAATTTTACTTTTCAACAAAAAAAGGAATATTATATTCGTACACTTCATCAATAAAATATGATACAAATATATGTCTGGAATTAAGTGCTAACCTAATATAAGAGTTGGATTCTTCATTTTAGAACAAAATCCAAAGAATTTTGTCGTACAAGGAAAGGTTGTAAATACTAATGTAAATGATGCTAGTGGATCCTAAAAACAACATTTTTTTTTCTACATTGAAATAATTAAAGAGTTTATTTTTCTATATTTTAAATTTATAATTTTTAAATATAAATATATAATTCTATACACTATCAACATATCCAATAATCATGCATCACTCATAAATAAAATCGAGTTAATAATTTTTGTATATATATATATATTTAATTAGTTTACATAATTAAATACCACATCAAAAAATAAATAAATGAGGATATCTACTAAATAAAATTTTGCTTACTCATTTTAGCCAACTGGCAATGTGTCCATTAACAAGAGTTAAAAATTAACCATAGTTAGGGTTTTACCATATATAAAAAGGTTAGGTTTATGCCTATATAAATAAATAGAAAATATTATTTTTTTTAAAATTCCCAATTAAATAAAAAATGTGTATTATTAAGAAAATTCTCAAAATTCAGGTTTTGGGGATTTTTATTTATTTAAATATATTTTAATCTTTCAGGTAAAAAGTAGGCAAAGAAAATCAATATTGAAACTGGGAATTCTTCAATGGCGTCTCTCAGATTGAAATTTCTCTGTTAAATGGGTAATTTTTTCCCACATTTTTGCTTTTATTAGTATACTCTTTTACGAATTCTTATTAAAGCCATTGATTGAATTGTTTACTTCTGATAGAGAATTTTTTGGGGTTTTAATCAGAATAGATTAATTACTGAATTAAGGCAAAATGTGTTAACTAATCTCAATGACTGTACTGGAATTATCGCTTTCTTTGGTTTTTTTTTTTGGCAGAAATCAAGTTAATCGATGAACTTCATTATTTTTTTTAATTTCTTTTGTTGAATTTTGTATTTAGATTGTATTCGTTCATTCAATGTGGATTGGGTTTAATGGCGTTTGGTTTATGGAAGAATTTTCTGAGAGGAATTTGCAAATATCCATTAGAATCTGTAACTTGATAGATTATTTTCAGTAAGTATTGACATTATAGCATTTGTGATCACATTCTCTGCAATGTGTTCTTTTTTAAAGTATTTATGATCGTTTCTTAGTTTCAGTACTCCTAGTGCATTATGATGTAAAACAAATTACCTCCGGCTCATGTTTTTCTTAGTTCAGTTGGTGAATCCTCGGATTAAGGACATTTTTTGCAATTCAATTTTCATGAACCCCAAACATGGACCTAAAACAGATATGGAGAGTACCAAAAATCTAATAAATTCTTAGTTTATTTGAAATTTCAGTACTCTAGTATCTTTAGTTTTAGTGAATGACCTTCGTGTGCTTGTTTGTTATTTCGGTTATGCAGTTCGTTGTTTCAGAATCTGTTTTAGTTATTTCAAGAATTCGGTACTGAAGTTCATTGACTTATCGATGAATTGCCTTCCTGCACTTTTTTTTTCCTTTTTCTGTAGTGTCTTGGATGAAAAGCATTTTCTGAAACACCTTTGTTTCCAAATCTGTTGTGTGCTTCTTTTGGAAGTTCAATATTCGATTTCATTGAGTCATAAATGAGTTACTTTCTCGTGTACTTTATCAAATAGATTCCCCAATAAAGAGCTTCTGGAATTTGATTGATCTCGGTATAGCTTTTTGTTTGTATTTGTTACTTGCAATGTGTTGTTTTCAAATCTGTAAAGCTCATGTTGAGTTTGAATGGATTCACCTTCTCAGGTATTTTTATTATTTCAGTCACTATTGTCTCAGTTTCGGGTTTTTGGAATATATGGAGTTTGATTAATCTCGAGAAGCTTTCATTTTTATTGCTTTATGTATCCTTGAGTTGCAAACTGCCACATCTCGGTTTCATTATTTTCCATTTTTGGTATTGTAATGCATTGGAGGATTTAGAGTATATCTTTTAATGTTAGTATCTGTTCTAATGTCGTGTTCGATGGAAAATCAGATAATGAACTGAAGAAGGACACAGCACACCGTTAGCTACAGGCAGAGATGGATTGTAACAAAGATGAGGCCATTAGAGCTAAAGAGCTTGCCGAGAAAAAACTTGCAGAGATGGACATTGTTGGGGCCAAAAGATTTGCTTTGAAGGCTCAAAACTTGTATCCCGAGCTTGATGGTCTTTCTCAGTTGCTTGCAACTCTCGACGTGTACATATCCGCAGATAAAAAGATCAATGGAGAAGTTGACTGGTACCGGGTACTTGCTGTTCAACCATTTGCTGATGAGGATACCATTCGGAAACATTACAGGAAGCTAGCTCTCGTTCTTCATCCTGACAAAAATAAATCCGTTGGTGCAGATGGGGCTTTCAAAATTCTATCTGAAGCTTGGAATTTGTTGTCTGATAAAGCGAAGAGAATTGCTTATGACCAGAAACGGAACTTAAGAGGCAGTTATACTAGTGTTTCGCAGGGGAAATCATCGTCATCAATGACAACAGGTCGTAACGGTTTTTTCCAAAATTTCACCAATGAGAATATTTCGAACACCAGTGGTAGGAATGGTGCTACTTATTCTAAGCCTACTCCTCGCTCAGCGAGAAACGATACTTTTTGGACAACCTGCAACTCTTGTAAGATGCATTTCGAGTACTCTCGGGTTTACATCAACTTAAATCTTCCTTGTATCAACTGTCGTACACCCTTTTTTGCTGTTGAAACACCAGCCCCAGCTATAAACAGCAGTAGCAAATATACTTCATTTTCCGACTTCATGAAGTTTCGCCAGGTTCATAATACAGGACAGGCAAGATTTTCTAGTTCATCTACAAAAATTTCCCGGAAAGGCGTGTTCCCTAGTTCGGGAAGTAACATAAATGTGTCTCAACTGACTTCAACCACTCAAGCTGCTGGTGTTCCTAATGCAGCCAGCGAAACATTAAAGCGTGGGCACAAAGAATCAACAGCCGATATCATGAGAAAGGAAAGCTTGCACATGAAATGTCATCCTTCCCAGAAAACTGATGCAGGTTTAGGTATGGGATCTTCAGCTTCAGTTTCTAGTTTTGCGGGAAAGAAACATAGACCTAAGAAGAGGCGCATAGATGAAACCAATATGGGAAATCACTCGGCCATGGGAAATGAAGGGGTTAGCAGTTTCGAAAATAATGCCGGAATCTCTAGAACTAATGCCATAAAGCAGCCTTCGCAACTGGAAATACGGAATATTTTGATGGAATTGGCTAAGAAAGAAATCAACAAGAAACTAAATTTGTGGAAGCTGACTTCTCTATCAGCTGCTTCTGATAAACCAAAGGCATTCGATGAGGGCTTTAGTGGTAACAATGAAGGAAATGGAACAGATGCTTTGACTATGAAACCCGATGCACACAAATCTGTGGAGTTTGTTGATATCAAGTCTAGTGTTCAGCCCAAAATGTCTTGCTCTGTTGATACCGACCTTGATCCTGCTACAGAGGAACCTAATCCAATGTCCATGAATGTTCCAGATCCCGATTTTCATGATTTTGATCAGGATCGTACTGAAACGTCATTCGGTGAGAACCAGGTTTGGGCTGCTTATGATGATGATGATGGGATGCCTCGTTATTATGCAATGATTCATGGCGTGATATCATTAAAACCGTTCAAAATACGGATGAGTTGGCTTAATTCTAAAAGCAATGCGGAAGTGGCTCCGTTGAACTGGATTGGTTCGGGCTTTTACAAAACTAGTGGGGATTTCTGGATAGGCAAATATGAAGTTAATAAGTCTCTTAACTCGTTCTCGCACAAAGTGAAGTGGTCGAAAGGCCGGAAAGGAGCAATCCAAATATATCCAAGGAAGGGAGATGTTTGGGCTCTTTATAGGAACTGGTCTGCTGATTGGAATGAATTTACACCTGATGAAGTGATACACAGATACGACATGGTTGAGGTTCTTGAAGATTATAATGAACAAAAGGGTGTTGCTGTTGTTCCACTTGTTAAGGTGCCTGGGTTCAAGACAGTGTTTAGGAAGCATTTTGAACAAAGTAAAACACAGATGATTCCAAGAGAAGAGTTGTTTCGGTTTTCTCATCAGGTCCCTTCATATTTGCTCACAGGCCAAGAAGGTCTAAATACTCCAAAGGGTTGCTTGGAGCTCGATCCTGCAGCTACTCCATTGGAACTTCTCCAGGTATTAACTGAAGCTCAAGTGAAAGAAATGGAGGTGATGACTGAAACAGTTCAGGAAACGAAAGTAGAATCTGCCGGACAAGCCATCATCGAAGAAGAAAATGAAAATAAGAAACCCCGAATGCTTGTTTACGGTAGACGACAACGAAGAAAACGGGAAACGTAGGAAACAATTTTGAATGAATAGAGAAATTTACCGAAGTAGAATTTTACAAGGATTCAACAATTTTATGACTGAATCCTTGGGAAGAAGATACCGGCGAATACAGATTCGTTATATCGAAGGATATTGAAAGTCCAAGAAATTCACAATGTTCATAGTCTTATATACATACACAATGGAAATTGAGGAAGCTGGAAATGAGTGGACAATGAAACTCAGTTCAAAGCTAATAGGGTCTTCTTCAAAAAACCGAGTTCAACTCAGGTATATATATCTATATCAATCTGAAGAAAACATCTTAAAGATCAAAACAGCTTTTTTCGTTCATTTTTTTATTTGAAAGGACTAATTTTTTTGCAACACCTGGTGATGAAATTTCATCCAGGGGCTGCCTTTTCTTTGTTCAGAAGTTAAAAACCACAAGTTTTCCTTCAAAATGTTTGCTTTTCTTGGAAAAGTTTAAAACTTGAATTGAATCTCATGATGTCTTTTAGTATTGGAATTTTCAATTGAATTGAAACGTGACCGACCAATTTAAAATTTGATAGAGTTTGATGATGTTTTATGGAATTAACTCTTTTCTTTTTGTTATTATTATGCTATTGCCTCTCATTAGAAAGGTTAATTTCTGCCATTAGTCCTTGTACTATGCATAAATTGTAGATTTAATTTATTTACTTTAATTTGGTCATTTTTAATCCTTGTATTTTATGAATTTTTTTTTGAATATATTGGTGTGATTATATGACAGTATTTATTCATATTTTTTTAACCCTTTGACAAGACACACACACCTTGCACACATAGGCACTCTAACTCGAAATCCCTAAGATGAGCAATATTCTCTTTTTTACTGGAGTCACTTGTTGGGTTCATACTTTATGAATTTTAAAACTGATCAAATAGTAACCATTGAATTTATAAAGTTTTTTATTTTTAAAATATGATGTGACAAATATATTATAAGTTTATTTTATATATATAGCACTATGTTAATTTGTCATTTTCACATATTATTAAAAAAAAGTCAGTTATAAATTTAACGATTGATCGTTTACGTCAAGGTTAAAATTTTAAAAATTAAAAAATATAATGATTAATAAATAATTCAATTGAAGAACATGATTTAACCAAATAGATTTATGGGTAACCATTTGATCCGTATTGAAATTAAATTTGAAAAGTACAAGAATTAAAATTAATCAATCCCTAAAGTATAGGGTTCAAAATTAATTAAATTAAAATACAATGATTAACTTCATAACTTATGCAAAATACAGGGACTTATATAAGAATTTAACAAGAAAAATCTTGGGAATTAGGAAGGGTTCAAAATGAGGGATGAAGTTTAACCTTAATTGATGATGAGCTGGCATACAAACTTTTTTGAATTACGCATTATGAGTCAAAAAGCAAATCTATAAAGTTGACAATGATATATAATTAATTTATTTAATAACATAATAGGGACATTTAATTATTAAAGATTTGTTTTTTTTTTAAACCATTTGGTCGAATAATTTTAAAAAAATTTAGAGTTACATAGTAATTTTTATTAATAAAATAAATTGTGAATTTTTATTTAAATTTCAATTCGTATTAAAATGATTAATAAATACAATAACATGAGTTACAGCATGAGAAATAAGTTGGACCAACTTCTTCAAACTATTAATTAATTCATTAAAATTCGACCTCAAAATAAATTTAACTAAATTGTTTTTGTTTTAGTATTTAATATTTTTAGTTTTTACTAAGTTTGTTTAAAAAATGAAAATATTTTTATAACTATAAACATTTTAAATTTTAAATTTGATTTTTTTTCTAAAGAATTATCCACTGTGGTTGGGGTACCAAATTGAGATAAATAAGTTTTTTTTTATACAGATAAGTAATAATTCATAAATATTTAATAAATAATATTTTTATTTCTCAAAAAATATTTTTATTTTTATTTTGGAAAATAATAATAATAAACAAAGCCAGCGCAAAATGCAATGGCCGCTGTACCTTATCCCATCCATATCTGACCCTTAAAAATATCCACCGCCGCCACCACCACGACGATCACCACCGCCACATCCCCATCTCCCACCATTTGTTCATCAGCCAATGGACAGTAACCAGCAAACTCAATCCACCCCATACCCACCTCAGCCTCCCACATCCGCCATTACCCCTCCATCCGCCACAGCAACCGCGCCTCCTTTCCACCACCTCCTTCAACAACAACAGCAACAGCTCCAAATGTTTTGGTCATACCAACGCCAAGAAATCGAGCAAGTCAACGATTTTAAGAACCACCAACTCCCATTAGCTCGCATTAAGAAGATAATGAAAGCCGATGAAGACGTCCGTATGATCTCCGCCGAGGCTCCCATTCTCTTCGCCAAAGCTTGTGAGCTTTTCATTTTGGAACTCACTATCCGTTCTTGGCTTCACGCCGAGGAAAACAAGCGACGGACACTTCAGAAAAACGACATCGCTGCAGCTATTACGAGGACCGACATTTTCGATTTCTTGGTAGATATTGTGCCTAGGGATGAGATCAAGGATGAAACTGGTTTGGCTCCGATGGTCGGTGCAACCGCCAGTGGGGTACCTTACTTTTATCCCCCTATGGGTCAACCTGCTGCTGGTGGTCCTGGTGGGATGATGATTGGCCGGCCTGCCGTCGATCCCACCGGAGGTATTTTCGGTCAGCCACCTTCTCAGGCTTGGCAGAGTGTTTGGCAGACGGCGGGGACTGATGATGGCTCGTATGGCAGTGGAGTTACCGGTGGTCAAGGGAATCTTGACGGTCAAGGGTATGTTCTTTTTTTCCTTAATTTTGAGAATTTTCAATTTGGTAAAATATGTTGTTAGTCCTGTACTTTATTTAGTCTCCCTGTACTTGAAAGATTAAAAATTCATTGTTGTTATTTTTTCAATTTAAAAATTTTAGTCCAATTATTATCATCATTTTACTAAAATTTTGTTAATTTAACATATCACGATATATGAGTCAGCCCAACTGATATGTCAAGTTGATAAATTTTAACAAAAAATACTAACAAGTTTTAGGATTGAATTGAGATTTGTAAATAAAAAATAAAATAGAAGCTTAATTTGGACTATACTTCAAATTTTATTAAAATACAGGGACTAACAGCATATTAACCTTTCAATTTCTGGGTTTATTTAATTTTGGTTGTTTCTGCCCTTTTAGTCATTGGTTCCACTCAAAATTTAGTTTTTTTTTCTTCTTTAACTCTTATCATATTGTTCTATTATCATCTTTAAGAATTTACAATTTCTGGGTTTGTTTTTTGATTAAAGTTTTGCTTTCCTTTTTTAGCCATTGATTCCATTCAAAATTATGTTCTTTTTCTTAAACTCTTGCAATATTGTAGGAAAAGGAACATTTTGCTTGAATAGTGTTGAGTTAGATACCAATGCTTTGAACTTTAGTCAAAGGAGCTGGTTCCCTTTTAGTCTATTCTAAACCATTTCCCCATTCCAAGTACTGGTTTAATGCCATGTTTGCATTTTGTTTGATGGTTATGGTATGAAGGTTCCATTTTTGTTGATTGAATTTGCTAGATTTAAATGTAAAACTGCATTATTTTTCCTACCTTATCTCTTTACTATTATGAAGAACTTAGCCTTTAAGTGATATGATAGTTATGTAGTGATGGAAATGAGTAAAAGGACCATGGAGGTCCTGTATTAGGAGTCAGATTGCATTTTGTTTTCTCGACTAAAAAAATGGATCAAGTAGTCCTTGTACATTAGATTGAAGAGCAAGCTGGTCTTTCTGTTAAAAATCCCATTTAATTCTACTCGTAAAAACTGGTCCCTATATGTCAACATGAGGTGCACGTTGCATGTCATGTGTCACTATTTGATTATTCCGTTAGTTATATTAGTTTTTAATAGTACAAATAAACGAAATTTTTAACAAAAAAGATCAAGTTGCTCCTTGATCTGATGTATAGAGATTAATTTGCACATATCATGTGAATATTGAATGTTGTGTTATGGCATGGAAGTAGCATCATATTTTCCATTTTCAGTCATTCAGTTCCTAATGAAATTTGGCTGGTGTGCATGTCTTAGTCCTTGAATTGCTGGTTGGTTCCTTATCCGGTTATTTTCCCGTTTTTTTGTTCCGATAACCGCTATTTTTGTTCCGAATCATCACTTGTGTTTGGTTTGACTCTTCATTTTGCTTGAAGTATTTGTGGCCATACTCTTATAAAACACATATTCTTGTCCAAAGTTTACACCCAGACTTCGAGTAACAGAGTTGCTTCCTTTGAAGTAAACATATAATCTTACCCCTTATCCATGTAGCAACCAGGATGTCTAGTTAATGATCTCATTGCTATGGTTTATTTTTAAGATAAACTATACTAGTAGTCACTCAACTATTAGTAAATTTCTTTTTTAGTTACTCAACCATGAAAAGTTATAAAATAGTCACCTAATTATTAGTATTTTTTTTATCACATAACTTTGAAAAGTTACAAAATGGTCATCAAACTATTCAATTTCGTTTTTTTTGGTCAATTGCTAGCTAATGGTGTCAACTTTTAAAATTGACATAATAATAACTTTAACCCTCGACATTAATAAATTATGTCAATTTCGTATTGATTTTAAAAAATTAACCCTCAACATTTACGCATTGATAGTTTGGTCTTTTTTTGTAATTTTGCTTTTTTTACATTTAAGGTTAATTTTAAAAGAATAAGAAAAGATGAAAATTATTATCTTAGATTTTTTGGTGTTTTCAATTTTTTAGCTGATAATTTTTATTTTTTAGTTTTTAGGTGAAAGGGTTAAAGAAAAGCAAAATTGCAAAAAAAAAGATCAAATAATATCAATGTGTAAATGTTGAGGGTTAGATTTTTTAGAATCAAGACTAAATTGACACGATATATAAATGTTGAGAATTAAAATTGCTATTATACCAACTTTAGAAGCTACAACTGTTAACCTGTTGGTGACCAAAAAAGACAATTAAATAGTTAGATATCATTTTGTAATTTTTCATAGTTGGGTGACCAAAAAAGATATTTACTAATAGTTGGGTGACTATTTTGTAACTTTTTATAGTTAGACGATAAAAAAAATGCTAATAGTTGAGTGACTAAAAGTGTAATTTATCCTTATTTTTGTCACTTTTGCATCCTAAGCACTTGCATTTTTGTTAAACTTTCATTTTTGCTTTGCATTCTAGACTTCCTTTTGATCATATGCAATAGGATTTCGCAGATTCAAACACCATCGAAGCATGATTTTACTTAAAACCTCGAACGAAAGACGAGAATCTTGAATAGTGCATTTTAACAAGGGCATGTTCTAAGGCCAGCTAATATGCCTTCATCTTTTTCCTAGCTTTGGTTGTTTTATTCATTTCAGTATAGTGATTCGGTTTGAATTGTCGATATATTGTCGCTATCTACTTATGATAGTGAAGTGAATCGTGCTAATGTTTAAGGAATATTTTCCTTTTGGTACCGGAAAATGCCAAGTCCGGGTTTTCAGGAGTGCGCTTTGCAGCTGTTGTCACTTATAAGCCTCTTGGTATTGTAGCTGTTGTCATGACGAGCTGTTCATTGATCTCGGTTTCTTGTCGGCCATTGCCTAAAGTTTTGTTGTTTTTCTGCAGCTAAGCTAAAATCATCGGTCCGATATCGTACAGTGGATGGTGCGGAAAACGCGTGGAACTCAGGTGATCTACTGGGGAATTTATGCTATTGTGCTTATTGATTTATGAACGCAATTGTGTTGCTATTGTTTATGGGAAAAAGAAAAGCTACCTTTAATTTGATGACACTTCTATAGTAACTTGTTAAAAAAACAAACCCTTTTAACTCATTTTTGGTGCAGCTAAAACAATATCTTGCTGCCATCACTTTGGTCCAAATCGTATTTAATGTGCAGTTCTGCCTTAATTCTTCCACTTCTAGTGTTCCAAAAACGATTATGTTATTTCGATTCTTCATTTTTGTTAAAACTGTATGCATGTCTCGCATTGATGTTCAGTACGTATTCAAACATGAATATAAGATATGAACTTCGAGAAAAAGAAGCCCTCCTAAAGAAAATTAAACCATCAGGTTTGGAGAAAAAAAAAATCTACCATAGACATTTAATTTCCATGTAAGTGTAACAAAGTCATAAGATGATTTTGGATGTCCTTTCCACTTCCACCATTCCATGAACCAAGCTTTCTTCTTCTTTTCTTCCTTTGCATTTTCTCCTTTTTCCAGTCTCTGAATTTCTACAAACAAAACTTTCTATATATGAAGAAGTTTGAGTCTACTTTTCATCTTCAAAAGTCATCCACTATTTTTTTCGAAGGAATTTATTAATTCAACTACAAATCATCAAACAACTAAATAAAGAGTTTCCAAGTAACTACGAAATTAATTAATATAACAATTACCTTAATTTAAACTTGGAACATTAAAATTCTCAAAGAAATTCTTTCATGAATCCTTCCCACCGCATTATCTATAGTCCCTTTTCAATTATTTAATGACATTTCAATAATTTTTTCACGACATTAATATATAATTTTGATAATTTTTTTATCATGAACCCTAAACCTCGAACCCAAACTAATTTAAGGTTCAAGGTTTGTGATTTAGGGTTTAAGATTTGAGTTCGAGATTTGGGGTTCAAGTTCGGGTTCAAGATTTTGAATTCAAGGGTCAAGGTAAAAAAATTACTAAAATTATGTACCAATGATATGAAAAAAATTATTGAAATGTTATTAAATAATTAAAAAAAACCATAAATAATGTGATGAGAATGGTCCATAAAATAATTTCTCCATATATCTAACTATTTTTGAGCATATATATATATATAAAGACTATCAAAAATGGAAAAAAAATCTCATAACAAAAAAAAAAGTTGGAAAAGGACTGTTAATTTCGAGGGTGAACTAAAAATATTATATTTTTTTGTTGCTGTATAAGATATTTCAAATGTATCAACGAAATATATATGTGAAATATTAACAATAAAGTTTAAACCTTGCAATTGTAAACATAAAACCTTTTTTAAAATTTATATAATTGATTTTTCCATTTTTATTTATAAATCATGAGTACCATTCTTTTATAGAAATAAAATTACTAACAATTTTTTTCTTAATTAACTTATCATATTATCATAAATATCAAATTAAAAATACATCAAAACTTTAAACTGTAATTTTAAATGATTTTTTCAATAAGATAGAAGCGTTATCATAACTTGAAACTTAACTTAATTAGAATAAAGTGGTGATTAAAGCCCTTGTATCAAAGGTTGAAACTTTTTATTTTACATTACATGATATTTTTACATTACAGAAAATAAAAAATTTTAGTTTAATGAATTTATAAATTTAATTGTCTAAGTTTTAATTATAAAAATCATTTTAGATATTAGTGGGAAAAAGCCTTGGTTTAGTGGGAAAAAATTTCAAAAGCTTGATTTTTTTTAAGAGATGAATGTTTATTAAAGGAAATTATTTGTTATCCTAATAATATAATTTTTTATTTCATAAATAGCCTTAAATTTTTGTCATGTGTGTTTTTCCTATAAAACATTTATCAACACCTAATTCTTGTGGAAATATATATTTAAGTTTGAAAATAATGTGTGGAAATGAAGATGTCCACCATTGAGCATAATGAGAATGGAGTTAGTCTACATAAATTAGGACTAAACTCAGAACAAGAAGCATATAAATAGAATAACCCAATGTGGCTGCTAGTCTGCACTCTTGGATCTTAGTTTTCCTCTTAGCTACTTGAGTTGAGAGTGATGGAGATGTCTGTTTGGCTTTTCGTGTTCCCTTTGCTTGTAATAAGTATTAGGTGGATTTATAGGTGGAGGAACCCTAAATGTAAAGGAACACTGCCTCCAGGTTCGATGGGACTCCCACTTCTGGGAGAGACCCTCAGTCTACTTGTCACAGCCAAGTCCATAGACATCCATCCTTTCTTTAAGGAAAGAATGAAAAGGTATGGTCCACTGTTCAAAACAAGTGTAGCAGGTCGATCAATTGTGGTATCGGCGGATCCCGATTTCAATAGTTTCTTGTTTCAACAAGAAGGTAAACTTGTTGAGGTGTGGTACATGGATTCCTTCGCAAAGTTGCTTCGCCAAGATACTACAGCAGCAAGTGGCTATGTCCACAAATATCTGAGGCACCTTGTTTTGAATCACTTTGGTGTTGAGACTCTTAAACACAGGCTGCTGCCTCAACTAGAATGTGCCATAAATCATAGATTGCAGGAGTGGGCTAAGCAGCCGGAGATACAACTCAAAGACCAAACTGCTGCTGTAAGTCTCTTTCAATATATTTACTCATCTTTCTCTTCATTTAATCACTAGTTTTCTAATAAACAACTATCTGCAGATGATATTTGAATTTACTGCGAAGCACATGCTTAGCTACGAACCAGAAAAATCGTCAGACACTATAGCCCTAAACTTATCCAACTTCTTGGAGGGACTGATGGCATTTCCTATACGCGTCCCCGGCACTGCTTTCTACAGATGTAAAAAGGTAAGCCATTCAAGAAAACTCGAATCCCCAAAACGGAATTAAAATTTTTATATATAAACATTGCAGAGGCAGCAAAAGGTTATACAAGTAATAAGTAAATTAGTGGAAGAGAGAATGTCGAAGTCGGGAGAAGGTGGAGGAATTAGCAAAACAGATTTTCTGGACCAAATTGTGGAAGACATGAGGACAGAATCATTCTTGACAAAGGAATTTGCCACTCATGTTCTCTTTGGAATCCTCCTGGCTAGCTTTGAGACTGTTTCTTCCACTATTGCCTTAGCCATCAAGTATTTATCCGACCATCCTTCTTTACTACAACAACTTACGGTACGTAAGTAACCAAGATATATAATTATTTAATATTTCCTTTTTTTTCCTTATATATATATACATACTTGTATAATTCATTAGCCGTAAATTTATATAATTTTTTTAACTCTTGACAAGGAGGAGCATGAGCAGATTCTTAATAAGAAAAGAAGAGATTGTAATCCTGGACGTAAAGATGGACTTGAATGGGAGGATTACAAATCCATGCATTTTACTCATAACGTTAGTCATATATATCATCTCTCTCCTTTTATACATATATCTATATAACTGTATTTGTCATGCATATAATTTCGTGGTTATAAGGTCATCAATGAGTCGCTTAGATTAGCAAACGTTGCTCCTGGGATCTTAAGAAGGGTTATGAAAGACATTTATGTCAATGGTAATTATCTCTTAACACACAGTACTAACCATATATACACTGTTGTGCATGTTTAACTTTTGTTAATTTGTCAGGGTACATAATACCACAAGGTTGGGCTATCATGGTTGTGCCTGCAGCCCAACAGCTTAATCCTGAGGCTTTCGAAGATCCTCTTGCCTTCAGCCCTTCAAGATGGAAGGTATTTAATTACTTGTGTAAATCAAAAAAGAGTTTGATAAGCAATTAACCTCTCTACTTTTTTAAGAACATTGGAAGCAATGCGACGGCAAAGAATTTCATGGCATTTGGAGGAGGCAATAGGACATGTGCGGGAGCAGAGTTCAGCAAGGTCCTGATGGCTGTATTTTTACACGTTTTGGTAACCAAGTACAGGTATATCTTGATTAATATGTTATGCAAGAAACTACATAACAGCCTAAAATTGAGAATAAATTAAGAGAATGTAAATTTCGGTTAGGTGGAAAAAGATGAAGGGGGGAGATGTGGTTCGTGCACCCACTCTGGGATTTGCCGATGGTTTCACCATTAGTGTTTTGCAAAAACAAGCGTAGCTTGCTACACATCAAATGTTGAAGAATAAGGTTGAGGCGCAGGATTTGTCTTCAAACCCAACTTCTGTGTTCGTACTTTCTGTCTCATAGACGGTGGTCAACTCCATGATTGTTGTGTATGTTGATTTTCACCATGTAATAATCCTTTGCTATAAATAATAAATGTGACGTTAAACAATCTCCGGTTAGAGTTTGTATGATCCGAATCTCGTTACTTACTGAAAAAATAAATACAGTGACAAAATAAGAGATAATCAAAATCATATAATATATGTATTGCTTATTATTAATGATATCTAAATTCATGTTATAGACATAATTAATATAATATGAGTCATTAATAATTTAACTAAACTTAGCCGTAAATTTTAATAAATATAATATAAGATAATATATTATATCATATCAATATATATTATACATAAACTATTATAATATATTCTACATCAATACTTGTATACATGTCTTGTATAATAAATATTATACAATTATAAATATTGTTCATTATAATCTACCATATAAATATACATTTTATTATATCATAAATCTCAATATTATATATATATTTAATAAAATTTTAATCAAAAATAACTTTTGATGAACCATTTTTTTTCATTATTACATATGAAAATTAAATTATTAAGAGAAAAGTAAAGACATTTTCCATCTAAGAGTAACAAAGTCATAAGATGATTTTGGAAAGCGTTTCCACTCCCTCCATTCCATGAACCAAGCTTTTTTCTTCTTTTCTTCCTTTGCATATTCTCCTTTTACCAGCCTCTGAATTTTCTACAAACAAAGCTTTCTATTTCTCTTTAATGGGAAGTTCTACTTTTCATTATTCAAAAGTCATCCACTATTCTTTTTTTCTAAGGAATTTCTTAATTCAACTACAAATCACCAAACAACTGAATGAATAAGGAGTTTCCAAGCAACTACAAAATTAACTTAATTGTTTATTGAGTCTTAGTTCGATTGGCATAGTTATTATTACCAATGCAGGAGAACATGGGTTCGAGTGCACTGAAGCGCATTATCCTCTTATTTATGGGTTGAGAGGAGCTATGGGTAATTATAGGCATTGTGTCAAAAAAAATAAATATGATCAGAATCTATAATGAGATTGATAAAAAAAAAATTACCCCATCCACACATGTATTACATCCAAAGTTGGGCTTTAATTTTTGTGATCTTTTAGGCTTGTATAATGGGCCTTGTAAAAGGTTAGTCAAACATGTTCTTGAGTTGGAATTTGAGCCCCAAACTCGTATCGCCCGCCTCCTCCCTTCCTCAAAAAGATTCATCCTCAAATCGTGTATCATTAAAGAAGATATAAACTAGCTCTTGAATGTAGCATGTGTTAGGTGACAAACTTGTGGTAGGATTCAATGTGGTGAGCTCTTCCAAAGGCATGGTCGCATGTGAACTTTCCTCATTATCAATATCTTCTCGGTTGTTAAGGTTACCATCACAACTTTCTTCTTCACAAATATCAGTATTAGAGGAAGAAGTCTCAACAATAGGCATAGGGTCACACAGACTGTCTTCACAAGCTATTGTACTAGAAGTCTCTTGTTCACACATATCTACATCTTCCATGGAAGAATTAGAAGAACTTTTCTCAATAAGCTCGGTTTCATACGTATGTTCTTCATCGCAAATTAGTCTCTTCTATTAAAAAAAGGTAAATTAGTCCTTGCACGTTAGATCAAAAAGTAAATTAGTCTATTCTATTAAAATTTCATCCTTTTGTATTGGTAAAAATTGATGTGGCTGGCAAAATAATCAAATCATGTGACGTGTCACATGTACTTCATGCTAACGTACATGTATCAATTTTTAATAGTAGAAATGTATGAAAATTTTAACCGAAGGATCAATTTGCTCTTTGATCTAACAAAAAGGTATTAATTTGCCCATTTTTTTAGTAGAAGGACCAAAATACAATCTAACTCCTAATACAAGAGCTTCCATGACACTTTTACCAAAAATTTTATTATTTTCTTAACTTCCTCTCACCTGCATTCATTAACTCATGAATTTTTACATGAAAACTAAGCTTTTGGTGTTGCTAACCACTTGATTTCACTTAGAAATTTGCTTAAAAAATCAAAGGTTTTTAGTGGAGATTTGCTTGTTGGATGGAGAAGGATCAAATTGTAAGAAAATAGATTTTTTTTTTCTTTCTCCATGCATGGGACGTTTCATGTATGGGAAATATGAAAAAAATTCTTCATATTTTTTTAATAATTATATAATATTGAATAATTAAAATAATAATAAAAATATCTCAACACCATAATTTCAATCTAAGGGTCATAATTTCATCTCAGTTTTAATAAAAATCCAATAGTTAATATGTTGCCAAAATTTCATATTTTAAAAAATATAATTATCTTAATTTAATGGCCAATATTAATTCCATATTCATCAAGTAAAATCATTGGCTCAAATCCAATGCACATGTCCAAGGGCACTTCAATAATTTTGTCAAAAAATCCTCACTTGAAAATGATCATCTTGCCCCTGCTAAAATTTGATATTTACATAAGAGTCATTCTCACTTTTGGTGAAATTATAACTTTAATCCTTCAACCTCTCCGTTTTGCCCCTAGGAAATTCATATTTTTATTTTCTATCGGTATCATGTTATATTTATTTCTGATTCAAATTTAAATTTTAAATTTTCTATTAATGTAATATAATGAAAATTATTGTAACCACATCTGTATAAAAAATTATTAAATCAATTATCATATTAAAATTTGATAATATCACGTGTCATTAAAACTAATATATATATTCATATTCAAATTCAAATTCAAGTAATATGAGTTTTTCTTAATTTTTTTTCTATTTTCCCTTTTTGGGAATAAATTATTTTTCATTTTTCTAAGAACAATTGTATATGAAGTGGATAATGTTGGGAATTTATAATGCATGTATTTTGTAGATTTCATTCAAATTTTCATTATTTCATCACCTTGTCCATTTTATGGAAAAACATGTAAAATCTGAATCAAACAGCTATTTGGTTTTGGACCACACATTATTGTATCCATTCCTAGACTCTACCTAAATGTTCTTAACCCCAATTCTTTCAATCAATTATATTTCACATGTTGGTTTCTGTAATTTTTTAAAATTAAAAATTTAATTTTTATATTTTTATTGATCTCGAATTTAATTTCTTTATTTTTCAAATTTTAAAATTTAAGTTTAATTATTAACAATGTTAAATTTGTTTGTATGATATTTTGAAATAAAAAAAATACTTACTTGATAGTCATGTAAATAAAAAATAAAAATTAACAGTGTCAATAATTGGACTTGAATTTTAAAATTTAAAAAGTAGAGAGATTAAATTCCATAAAAATGAAAATAAATGACTAAATTCCAAAATTTTGAAGAGTACAAGGATTATTTTAAACACTATGTTTAAAAGGAATTACCCAAATAAAGACCTACCACTTGCTCGAATAGGTTCTAGACGGTGAACATCCCTTAATCATCAAGCAAATATCAGCATAAAATAAGCATGTAATTTACGACTCTAAAACCATGATAAATAGCGTGCTTACCTTACATTATGTATATAAAATATATATTTTTATTAAAAACCTTAAATTATAAATACTGTTACACCCACACATTTATGTAATAAATTTATAAAAGAAAATTATTATAAAAACCTAATATATGATTGAAATGGTAAATTTGAAATACTAAAATGTATGATGATATGGGTACAAATCTCTTGATTTTCATAGTGGGTATATATTTTTATATTTATCAAAATACAAAAAGGCAAATGCTCTCAAAATAAAATTTGTTACTTTGTAAATAGATGTGCTTTTGGTAATTTTTTAAGTTAGGATAGACTTGTTCATGGGTCGAGCTGTCCGCACAGGCTTGAAGGCCTATCAGAAATTTGAGAGGATTTTGGCAAAAATATTAGGCTCGAAAATGAGCTTGGGCAAAGAAATTAGACCCGTTTAAAATATGGGTCGGGCTTGAACTTGAACATTCAAGGCCCAAGTTTGGCCAAGTCCAATCTGTTTTAAGTTTATAATACTTTATATTATGATATTTTTATATATTATGTTAAGATGACTATATAAAAATTTTCAATATATAAAAAATGTATAAAATTATTAAATATTAAAATAATATAATATAAATATTTTTTAAAAAATTTAAAAATAATATGGGCGAGACTAAAATAGACTTGGGTTAGTCTTTTACAAATATGGACGAGTTTGAGCAAAACTTTAGGCACATATTTCGAGTTGGATTGGGTTGGAGTTGGGCAAACATAAAATATGTTAATATCATGCTTAGACCCAACCCAACCCGGCCCATGAACACTTCTAAGTTAGGATTTAGTTGAAATGTGACATCAACTCAATTAGCGTTTTAGGCTGCATTTATTTTATTGAAAATATCTTTAGAAAAATGATTTTTGAAAAATGGATTGATTTTCGAGAAAAATTGATACTTACTAATATTTTGATGATTTTGCATAAAATATTTTTTGTCATTTGATAATTTTTCTTAGTGAAACAAAACACAACATATATATTTGTTACAAAGTATTATAGTAGAATTTACTTTTGACAATTAAATTAAATTTTATAATAAGATAATATTTTATAGGTAATCACTATCATATGTAAATTTAATAATAAACAATGCTTAATTAAATTTAAATTACATATATGAAAGTTGATAGTGACACATTAAAATTGGAAGGGATAAATGAATTTAAACATAATTTAAATAAATACTCATATTTGTATAATTAAAACGTTTATATTTTATACTATAAAATATTTATTATTAAATATTTATAAATTGTAATATATAATATTTATATATTAATCTAAATACTTTTCAATAATATATTAAGAATAATATTTGAAAGTTGAAATTTAAAATTATTATTGTTAAAATTTATTACTAAAATAAAATTATAACATTTTTTTGAATATAATAAAATTATAATATTAAAATAATAAATTTATTAATTGTATTATCAAATATAAATAATCAAATATGTATGTCTAGTAATATTGAATAGTATAATATTTTATTTTAATATTTTTAAATATATTTAAAAATTAAAATTAAAAATTTATTATTTATATAATAATATTAAATTTGATTCAAATTAATTTTTATATAAAAAAACTTTTTATTTATTATTGAATTGTAAGTTATTTTTCGTGAAATAAACGCAACTTTAATATATAGAATAGATATCTGTTATATGAAATATTAAAAAAAAAAACAAAAAAGAGTAATAAGCTCAAAACAGTATACTAAAATAGTCCGGAGTTAATACGTACCAGTATTAGAACAAAAACAACCTTTGATCACAAGGCAAACCGAGGCTGGTCGGGTCTTCAAGCCACCAAAAGGTTTGGGCCTCGATACGACCCCCGGACCATGACCGGAGTTCCTGCGAAAATACTTCCGATAAACAGAAAACCTTTACAGTTTGGCATAGTATACGCAACTGTAGCAAATGAGTAGAAAAAGAAATGAATGAAAGTGATTAAGTAACAAACTACATACCTAACAGGCCTAGAACAATTAAAATGCATTTAAACAATGCCCTAAAGGTGTCTGTCATGCAGTCAATTCATGCAAATTGATATAAATGGCCATATCTTAATGGTTCTTTAATGGGGGAAACCGCTGATACTAGTTGACTTGAAACCAAAGCAAAAACCCCTTGTCTTCTTCCTGATCGATAACATAATAGCAACCCCAAAATTTATAATTACCTTGGGAGGATGATGCTATGGTAGTGGCTGTAAGGTGGTCGAAAAGGAAGAAAATGCCTCCTGAAGAATCCCAGTGTTCTCGTGCGTTTCCGGTTACTCCTTCGGCTCAGTTTTCTAGTACTGTGGCATCAGGTACCGGGCCGAAATTGGATGGAGCGGCTAGAAGGATGAAATTTCCGGGAAAGAAATTACTCCCGGTGCTTGTATTCATCTTGTCGTGCCTTTCCATTCTCAGATTACTTAAAATCGCAACTACTACTACTTCACATTCTTCATCTCGAGCTGCTGCGTTGTCATCATCCATTCAACAAGAGTGTTCATCTTCTGAATGCAGTGAGGTTCAATCGAATGCACCAGGGGTCGAGTCTGGTCCACGTAAAACCGTCGCCGATGCAGCCCTTCTCACCCCTAAGGAATTCGTTTTTCTTTCAAATCTCATTACCCACATAGCACCTTGCAATCTCCTTGTTTTCGGTCTTCGAACGCAGTACCTCAATCTATCATCTATAAACGCAGGAGGCATCACTGTTTACAAGATAAGCCTAAACAAAGCGGATTCTAATGGGACTCGGGTTTATAAAGTGAAGTACCAGGTAGCAGCTAAGAAGGCATACAAGCTGCTCAAGCATGCCAGGGAAAACCCTGTTTGTGCACCTTGTACAAGTCTGCTCCAGCAATCAAGTTGCAAATTGGCATTGAGAAATTTACCACAAGAAGTATATCAGCTTAAATGGGATATCGTGGTGGTCGATGGACCTATCGGGGACGCACCGGAAGCAGCCGGCAGGATGTCAAGCATCTACACTGCTAGCATGTTAGCAAGATCTGGGAAGACGACCGATGTTGTAGTACACGACGTTCATCGGATGATTGAAAAATGGTTTTCTTGGGAATTCCTCTGCGAAGAGAACTTGGTTTCAGCTAAAGGAAGATTCTGGACTTTCGGATCTCCAATCAATGGAATGATACAAGGTTTTGCTCTTCTGAGACGGGTCGGATAGAGTAATAGCCTTCTTTTTCTGCAGCAACAGAAATCAGTAGCATCATAAAATATATCTAGCCAAAATCAAAGTGCCGCATGGAGTGTCTGCCCTGCTGCATTTTCTTTTTCATGTATGTAAATTTAGATAAAAAGGAAAGAATATTGTATTATTGTCGAAGCCGTCAAAAAAAAAAAATCCACTCAAATAAATAAAACTTTGTAGTTAATGGTGGGTAGGATTGAATCCATAGAGATTGATAATAATTTTATTCCTTCAACTAAAATAAATAAAAATGGGTTTTATTTTTAAAGAAAACTTAAACTTAAAATTAAAATTAAAAATGGAAGAAAACTAAATTGAAAACTTACAAAGAAAACAATAATTAAAATTGGGAAAAATCAATAAAATGAAACTTTAGTTAAGGTAAAATCTCCATTTGGTTCAAGGGGTTGATCATTGATACAAAGATGATTTTCAATACTATTTAATAAATTGGTTATAGTTGCCAACGATTGCTTACTAAACTAATCTCTTCTTACTTTCTCGATAATCAAAATAATCACCATTAATTACTTCCTTTATTGACAAATAATTCTATAACAATTTTTAAGATTTAATTTATCAATAACATTAAAAACGAAAGAAGTTCAATTCTAATCAACAACAAAATCAAGGTTTATTTAAATTAAATCGCATTCTCACATTACATAATCTTAAAACACAATATGATATAATTCGTCGTAAATTTTAAAAATCAATCAAACGACTAAACATTTAATTGACAATCCAATTATTCTAAGCTATCAAATATCAATCGAATATTTAACAAAACTGAACAATTGTAATTTGCACAAAAGACATGCAAATGCTAAAAAACGAATAAAAAATTAGGAACAATTCAAGCTCACAGGCTTTATACAATCAAACTTCGAAATTGACTTTAACTAGAAAAGAAATGTTTAACAAGCCATAAAATAAGAAAAACACCAAAAACAATAAAGTTACATAAGATATTATTATAAAATTTACTTGACGTAAAATCGGGGTTGCAATACTTGCTTGGACTTTAATCCTTGAAAAAGAAAAAATAACATCATTTTAGTCGTCTTGTTTCAAGACTCTTACACATATTTCAAATCATGTGAAAATTATGAATTTAGAACATAAAGATAAAATGTCACTCACATATATTCTTATCCATGAAAATTTTTGTATGAAACATCGAATTTATAAGGTATTTTCCCTTTTTTGTGGTAATATTCAAATTATTTTACTGTTGATTATGTTTCAGGTGGGTTGAAACAGATTTTGTCAAGTCACATTTTTTCTAGGTTGGACATGCCAATAGCTCTTATTAGTGATTGAGGTACGCATTTTTGCGAGGCTTTAACTAAAAATATGACGTGACTCATCGCATGTCATCCACAAACAAACAGGCAAGCAGAAGCGTCCAACAAGGAAATCAAAAGTATTCTGAAAAGAGGAGTCAATCCAAATAAAGGCAGGCTGTAAAACTCATATATGTATGTTCCCTTAGCAGCTAATATTTGGCAAACCATCAAGAATTGTAACATGAGGATGGGCGACTGCAATTGCAAGGACAAAACCAAAGCCTTCCACAACCAGAAGGTTTCCAAAAATGAGGGGACAAAATGGTTTTATAACTCTCGTTATTTTCTGACAAATTGCATTCTTGATGGAAGGATTTTTCGATGGTTCTTAATGCCTCTCCTTACGATGCAATGGACATTAAGAACTAATTTAGCAATACTTTTTAAAAGTGCTTTTGAATCAAAAAGCATTTTTGAGAAAAAACTAAAATTTTCTTCTTCTTTTGATTAAAAAAATGTTTTTCTAAAACATTTTTTGTGTCAAAAGTACTTTGTTTAGTAATATTTTTATCTCAAATATACTTTTTATCTCAAAAGTGCTTTTGAAAAACAATACTAAACAAAACCTAAAGCTCCAAGCAAACAAAAAATTTCAAGGTTTAAAACCTTTCTAAGATCCTAATCTACGAGCCTCGATAGGTACATTCCGTCTAGCCAAAGCACTTATGGAGAGAACTTCAGATTTTATTTTCGTTTTCCGCTTCCTTTTCATTTCACTTATTATTCCTTTTTAATTTATTTTTATATTTTACTTTTAAACTAGAGTTGAGGAATAACCGGTAACGCCGATGGAAGGCAATGAACACCAACCAGCCACAAGCAATATAATCCAAAATTTTAAACTTAGCAAAAACAATAATTGATAAAATTCGGGAGTCTAAATCATGTAAAACTATATTTCGAACAACACTGCGTCAAATCCCAACATGCATCCAAACAATCCACAAAATATAGCAAAAATCAAAATGAGTAAAATATGAAAAACAAATATGAAAGTTGGAATTTTTTTCACCAATCTAGTATGGGAAAATGGATGTTGAATGCTTGAAAGACCAATGTGGCATGTAAAGTGTTGATTTTGTTGAGGCTTGAGTGTTTTGGGAGGGAAAGTAGTTTGGAGGAAAGAGTTCGAGAAAAACTGAAGTTTTGCGGCTGATTTTCGGTGGGAGGGGTTATAAAATGGGGTTTTGGGGCATTTCAAAGACCAAAATACCCTTGTTTGGGGGTTCGGTGACGGGACGCGGGCTGTTCCGCTCAAGGCATATGGGCATCATGTGCTAGGGCGTCGTTACAGGGTGCCAAGGCATAGCTGGACATCGAGCTTTACTGTTTCAGGGCACACTGCTGTGGCACGCACATTGTTTGGGGCATTGGGGCGCTGGGGCATGGGCAACATCGAATGCAAGCCTGTTTTGCACCGGGGCTCAACCTTATGGTGCACCGGTGCGCTCGTCTTTCAGGGGGGGGAGGACATGGGTGATAGGCCGCGCTGGGGCACCATGGATCCACGCCAGGGCCCTAGCAATCATCAAATGGGGGTTCTCCAGCACTGGGCCACGGCATCATTGAGCCGGGCCACAGGGAAGCTGAGCTGGGATGTCACTCCTTGTGTCGGAGGCTTGTTGAACCTCCATTTTTTGATCGTTTGTCCTTCCACCAACATCATCGGTTGTTCCCCAACTCTAGTCAAAAAATAAAATAAAATAAAAAATAAAATCAACAATAATAAATAAATATAAAGAAAGAAAGAAAAAAGGAAATGAAAACAAAAATAAAATTCGGAGTTGCCTCTTCGTAAGTGCTTTTCTTTAACGTCTTTGGCCAGACAAAATGCCCCTATCAAGTCCCGTAGATTGGGTTCTCAAGTTTAGCGGTCTAAACATCATATTCCTGAAAACCTTCATAGCAAGGTCTTAAACAATGACCATTAACCTTGAAGATTTTGGTCTTGTTTGGAGCTTTTACGTCCACTGCACCACGAGAGACATTAGTAACTATAACAGGTCCTTCCCATTGAGAACATAATTTACCAGTAAATAATTTTAAACGAGAATTATAAAGTAAAACTTATTGTCTAACCGAGAAATCTTTCCTGGAAACCTTTTGATCGTGGAAGGCTTTTGTTTTATCCTTATAAATTCTCGAATTCTCGTAGGCATCGTTTCGAATTTCTTCTAGATCTTGCAATTGCAGTTTCCGATGTTCACTCGCCTCATCCATCTTCATGTTATAATGCTTGATGACTCAATATGCCCTGTGTTCTAGTTCAACAAGAAGGTGACATGGGTTGCCAAATATAAGCTGATAAGGTGACATACTTATAGGAGTTTTTTAAACCGTCTGGTAAGCCCATAATGCATCAACGAACCACAAACTCCAGTCCTGATTTGGATTGACCGTTTTCTCGAGAATAGTTTTGATTTCCTTGTTAGAGACTTCTGCTTGCCCATTTGTTTGTGGATGATATGCGGTAGCTAAGGCTCCAGATTGGCGCTGCGACTCCATATCTAGGGCTGAGGCTCCACAGTTTTGAGCTGCAGCCTACTTGTCCTTTTAATTCTTCACGTTTTGCTCATTCGTTTCACTTCCATTGGTCCTAAAACTTGCATCCCAAGTTCATATGCACCTAATTAGAGTCATGAAACACCAAATTAATTAACAATACTAAATCATATAAAATTAGATAAAAATGCTAATATTAATATATGCAAAGGTGACAATAAACATGCAAATGAAGCTAAAACATGATATTTTACCTGAGGAGCAATGAAAAGCAATAAGGATCCAAAATATATGAATTATGGGTACTTATCAATTACATGGCACTTGGTAAGGTTTTGCCAATTATGTATAACCTGGGTGCCAAAGCTCGCAACCCATTGTTCCAATCCAAAACAGCACATCTAGTTGCTTCAGAAACACAGATATACATACATTTGTGAGACAGGTAAAAGAGTAGAGGAGATGGAAAATTATTTATTATGCTGTAAAGTATACACTATTTTCAGAGTTGTGATAAGAATACAATCATGGAATAGCTACAGTTGCTAAATATCTTAGGGTGAAATCACCATGAGTCCATGAACTACTCTTCTCTTTCCTCAAAGTTTCTCATTGTGAAACTTTAAATTCGCCATAGAGGAGTAAAGCAAACGAATACTTCTTGATTATTCAACTGTCAGCTTCCCTGCAGTTGTCTTTCCTTTGTGTGATCGCTAATCATCATTCACCAAAATCTTTTCGCTGCCAAAAGGGGAAAGGTAAACAGTGTAAACTTAGACCCAATATAATACAAAATGAAATCATAAATTAATGCCTTTAAATACCAGAGCTAGTTAGTTGCATCTATCCTTTCAACATGAAGAAAGTTTCTTCCTAGCAAATACTCAAACTAAATTCAATCATCAAGATGCAGTGAATAGATGCAATTCTAAGCAACCTAATGACATTCTATAAACAGACCCTTTTGTTGATGAAAAGATAACTCAAAGACCAGTTTGGCTGACTTTTTTACTGCCATAAGTTCTGCACTTCTATAAATAATGCATGTTATTTTACCCTGATGAAAATCAAACAAACTGATGGCTTAAGTGAGAGAGCAGCATAAAGCACATTTCATAATCACATTTCTATCAATTGAGACACTAGCCTTGAGAATGGCATGGTATATGAAGATGTGTGCTTACCATTCGTTTACTGATGTAAGGCTGTATCATAATTGGCATCTCAGAATGGCTTTCAACCTTGAGGAACTTCTGTTTTTCAATCTCAAATTCTTTTCTAGATTCCTTTCTGCTACCTGACTGCCAAACTCTACCAAAATTAGGAAGCCAGTTAGCATCACAATCACTCTCAACAATCTCCCCTCTCTTCTCTTTCTCCAGCTCCATCTTTCTCTTTTCAGCCCAAGCAGCCCCAACCCTTTTTGGATTCAACTTACGGGATTTCTGTGACTTGTTTGATGAAATAAAACTACTTAAAGCTGGCTTTACTTGATTGTTTAGCAAAGTCTGATCTGCAGCTTCAAGCCAAGGAGGGAGTGCTCCAGAATGCACATTTCCTCCAGCATCTATGGTTGAAATGGAAGACACTTGAGTTAAGCTCTGCAATCCTGAAAAAAAGATACGGTCATAAGATAATGAATAAAAACTTGTTCCTTGGAGAATCCCTCCACTTTGCAACCAGAAAACCTTAACCTAGTTTTAGCAGCATATTAACCATTTGTTTTTTAGTTTTTACAGTGATTTGGAATGGAAATAGAATTATATGAAACCAAAATGTAATAACACAATACCCTGGGAATTGCTTTCTCTGCTCACCATACTTGCATTCTGATACACTTGGCAACCCTGTATGAGAATATATTTGCGAAAAATATAATTAAATATCATGCAAGAGGACACTACTTCGTGAAGACACAAAACTCAAAACAAACATAAGGTGCCCCATAGACGGGCTTCTTGTACATTAGGCATGCAGTATTATATTCAAAGTTCAAAACCATAAGATAATTAGCTTCGCTGAAAATTTTAAATAGTAAAGACCCGGTATGGAGAAGCGTGCATTCAAACACAATACTGAAGATGTATTGCAAAAGACTATAATACACAAGACCTATGCATGTTTTAAAAATTGAGGCAAGTGATTCTCTTGTAAATAAATATGGAAGACAGCATAATCACAAATAAAACTAGTTAATTGATTGAGGTTTATCTTTTAAAAAAACACACAAAGTGGTTCAGAAAACCATTCCATTTCTAACTTTCCTATAAAACCTCTATTCAAACAACAACAAACAAAAAAGAAAGAAAGAACTTCTAAGATGGCACCAATTTCTAGGGAGCAATTAAATAAGATCAGCTGCAAGGGAAAAGTGTAGGAGAATAAACTTACCCCAACATCACTGAGGTAAGCATTTCCTGAGCATATTCCATTGTAAAGAAGATTTTGTTGGCCACTGCTATTAGCTGGAAAATCCCAGCACAACGCAGACAGAAACAAAACTAATAAGACAGTTTATTCTTGTTTTTATACAAGAAACTTTCATTGAAATATCAACAAAATAACTAAAACTAGATTGAACGAGAAAATATATCAAATAACCAGATATTGATACCTTTCAAATCATTCGAGTTCAACAAACTTGTATTCGAAAAGCTAGCCTCAAGAAAATTTGAACCGAAGTGCAAAACTTCAGGAAATCTTGAATTAGATATCTGATACTCATTTGTATTGTATTGTAAAGGCAAAACAACATTAGAATAACTTGGTTTGACACTGTTAAGAGTATTTTGTCCAAGATTATTAGTTTTTTCAATGTTGACACTATAGTGGATATCATTTGAAGCTCCATATTTAACTCCAGATCCTTCAGTAGGAGCAATCGTTGCTTCAACCTTCAATGACTCACACTTCTTCTCCCACTGCAATGACCAAAAACGAAATCGTCACGTGATTAACCTTCTAAGCTTTTGTTTGAACAATCTAACAGTCGTACCTTAGTTAGATCAGTTTCCAATATCCTATATTTGTCCAGTTGGTCCATCTTACCACCATATTGCCAAAGAAAATGCTTCAAATTCTTCAGGTGATGCCCACCCGCCAAGTGATTAATAGCATTTTCACTGTTCAATGAACCAAAAACATTAAAGCTTGCTTTCATAAAGCACCATCACATTTAAATCACAAAAAAAAAAAAAAAAAAGCAAATGAAAAGCAATGCGTTCTTTTTTGAATTACTAAATTTGGTCTAAATATGCCGCCAGCCCTGTACTTGAATAAAAGTTCACATTTAGTCTATATACTTGAAAAAGTAAAAAAAATAAATCCTCCTACTTTTCCAATTTAAAAACCCTAGTGCAATGGTTGATATTGTTAGTATTCATGGTTTAGATTTGCCATCCATGCAATCATACCAACTTCAAAAGCATAATTATGATCTCAATAAGCACACTTGATAGTAAGCAAATTTTGACATAAAATACTAACAATGTCAGTGGTTGGATTAGATAAAGAATTTTTACATCGAAACATAAGATCTAATGTTGTAACTTAAGTACATCGACTAAATATTAAACTTCGCCAATATACAGAGACGGACAGCATATTTGAATCTAAATTTCACTCATTAAATCCAAACTTCTAATTTCCAATTTCCCTTGCGTTCTCTAAGTAACTTGATCTTAAATTGCCGTAAATCCCAAATTACTTGAACTAAGTTGAACCAAGCTTCATAATGATTCTATTATATAAAAAATTTTACAAAGCAATTCAGTATTGTAATTAAAGGCCTTACCAAGCGAAAGAGCTATCGAGCTCGTCGATATCGGTATCGCAGAAGACACACCATAGCCGATTGCGGTCCGCGTGCTCAGGTCGAAGAACGTTAGGGTTTCTCAAGAAGAAACGAACGTCATTGATCTTGTTTTGGAATCGAGATAGGAAAGAGGAGAGAGCGGTTTTGTGGTTAGGGAAATACTTGTGACGTGGCCCTTGGTTGTGATTCAGCTTACAGACATTGCAGAACTCAAATTCACACTTTTTCTCCTTCTTCTTCTCCTCCTCTCTCTTTTTCAATTTAGGGTTAGGGTTTAGCTTCACTGAATGATCCGCCATTGTTGTACGGAAACAACAATCGGTTAACTGATTATCCCTAATTCTAAAAGCGTTGCCACGATTTTGAGTAGGGGGAAAATTGAACCGCCTTTTTTGAACTATTTAGTTAAAAAAACGCACCGTTTAACCTTTGTAAGCTCAATGCCACTGTTACCTTTAAAACCGAAGTAGTTGTTAAATCCATCAGCCTATTCGTTTCCGATTCAATCAGCCTAACTCTTCCAGTTGTCAGGCCGGCTCTAATTAAATAAATTATTAAAAAGCTATAATATTTAATTCAATTGGTGAATCATTAATTCAATCATTTTTTTTTATCTTGATTCAATTAATTCGTCATCAATTTTTTTTTTTTTGTTTTAGACTAATGTATTGGTCAATTCATGTTTTAATTGATCTAATTGTCTAATCCGATTCAATTTTAACAATCTCAATTCACAGATCGTACAATTCACTTGGACCAATCTTAATAGAGTTTAAACAAAAAGTTTTTTTTTTTTTTTACTTTAGATCAATTCGCTTTTAATTCAAATAAAACAATTTAAACATATTTTTATTAAAATTGATTCAAACATGAAGGCCCCATTTTGGGTTTAAGAACATGATGAACTTAGTTTTTCTTAAGGCCCAATTACTTGCTCTAAGTCGAAACATATTATGATACAATTGAATGTAACAGTTCAAGAGCTCGTGATAAAAAGTATTTAAGAAAATTGTTTTGAGAACTTAAACATTTAAGATTCTATTTTAAAGTAGACTTGACCCATGGATGCAAGCTCAAAAGTTGAACTTAGTTGAAAAACACACACACTCTCTTTGAAGATTAGTTTATTTATGTCACTTGAAGATTTAAGTTGAGTTTGGATGGATAGTGCGTTTAATTGCGATTAGTGTAAAAATAACGGTGGTAATAAAATTAAATATTGTAACAATACTGTACTGTAAGTGAAAAAATAAGTTAAATAAACTGGACTGCACACCCATCCAAGCCCACACTTAGTTGTTTTATTTTTGGTTTAATCTATCAATGATCGAATTAATAAATTTATTTTTAAGCTCAAGTTAATTTGTTCTATTGTAAATTTGACTCACGCACAACTCACATAAAGCTGACCAAATTCACTTACAACCTATTTCGTATGCTTGATATAAAAGATGAGTGTTACGTTAAATAACGCACAAGTTTCAAACAATGACGAATCCAAGCGACTGGTAGAGCTCCTTAAAATGGAAATTTTCTCTTTAAGTTCCTTATAATTTTAAATTTATAATGATAAAATTATACTTTGATCTCTTAAAAAATAATGAAAATTTGATTTAATCATTTAAAAATTATAAAAGCATATACTATTAAAATTATAAAATTACATTTTTACTATCATAAAAAATACAATTTAATTTCGACCCCTCAAAAATTTTTTAACTTTACCCTCGTTTCAAATAATACACTAATAATAATAGTTTCAATTAAGCTAAGGATGATCGGCATTAATCCAATTAATTTTAGGTGTCATTATACATCAATGGTATTATTTTCAATTGCGGATACGTCGGTTGAATCAACTAATATGATTATATATTTTATTCAAATGATAATATTGTTGACCACAATAAATTAAAGAAAATTATGGGACACCAAAGATTCTACTAATAATATCAGAATTGACAATTTCCATTTTTCAAATAATTGTCTTTTAGAAAAAGACAAGAATACAAATGAAAAACTAAGTCATAATAGTTCTATCAACACAAATATCTCTTTGAATATATGGAAAAATTATGGCAGGAGGATCGACAAAGAAATGAAGCATTGAATCTCCATCAACCACAAGTTTTGTCATGGTATTTGCTGTTTCGTTAACATTCCTCGATATTATAATCTATATCAATTTTTCTAAATCTTTCATCTCAAGTAATCAATAAGCCTTTCAACATTGCTTGTGCTTTTACATTAAGAATTGAATCATTTCCAAAGTTGATTTTCAAATAATTTAACTTTATATTATAATCTATGTCCAAAGTACATTCTTCCTTAAGACATGTCATACACCCATTAGATTTTTTTTTTTCTAAAAAATGGTTAATTTTCAATTTTGATTATTCTAATATGCATAAATTCGATATTTAATCCTTAGGCTTTAATTTCTAACATAATTTAGTGTTTATTTTTTATAATTTTATTAATTAGTTCAAACAGTTAATATGGTTAGTTTTTTCAATTAAAATATTATATGGTTATATATAATTTAAAAATAGATTTTTAAATATTGAAAATAAAAGTTGAGGATTAAATTCTAAATGTACGAAGTGTAAAAACTTAAAATCATGATTGTTTGAACCAGTTGAGATACCAGTCCGGAGAGAGGCATCAGAGTAGTTGACCTGAGACCTAGTACGAGCTAGTAGAACTAAGTTAAAAAATTGATTGAATCTTTTTTTATTTTTTAAAATACTTTTATTTTTATGTTTTTAATGTTTCATTTAATCGAACCATACGAACTAGTGATTTGTCTAGTTCAACCAACGTTTTGATTCTAAAAACTTTACTTAGAATATATTTAATCTTTAAATTTTTACTTTATAATTTGACTCAACTAAATAATTAACCCAGTGCGAAAAATGAGTGGACCATACTCGTTATTATTTTAAAGTCATAATTAAAAGCAGGGTTGTGGGGGACATGGGGATTTTTTCTTTGTTATGGTTAGTTTTAAGTCTTTCCATGCAGGTCCCCCATTCTTATTTTGATATAAACCCTAGAATTCTCTCTACTTTGTATCCACCTCTCTACAATTTCCCCTTTTGCTTTTTATCATACAAGATAAACCATGATAGTCGGTTTAGTTCTGGGACCGGTCGTATTGGTCGATATCTATTGTTCTGGTATTAAATCCGTATTAAGTAGTTTAATTGTTTCAATCGAAACTTTAGTGTATTTTTATTATTTTTTGTGTGTTTTCCTCGGATTTTATTAATACCCGTTTGTTTTGGTGCATATTGGCTTGTACTAGTTGGTGTAAAATTTTAATATTTTGAAATCATTTTCAACATTTTTTATCTTAACTATTTTTAATTATTATTATATTTTTTGAATTTTAATTCATAATTTTAATATATATATATATAGGTGTAATTGAGACATATTTTTAAATTTAAAAAATTGAGATATATTTATTATTTGCATGTATATTTAATATATATAAATATTTTTAAATACGATAAATTTGAAATGATACATCAAAATATATCGAAACCGATATACATTAATATAAAAAAATACGTCCACCGATATGATACTAACTTGAGATAAACAAATTTTCTTATTTTTTTTGGGGGATAAATTTCAAAATTATACTTTAACTTTGATTTAATGTACAATATGATACATGAATTTTGATTTAGTGCAATTATACACGAAACTTTGATTATAGTTCAAATGTATACATGAAACTTCGGTTTTGATTCAAATATACACTTGTAAAAAAATAAATATATCAAAATTTTTATATTAGATAAATATAATTATTTGAGTAAGCAATATATAACCATAAAATGATGTTTTATTAATAATCGTGTTAATAATCTCTATGAATTGGATCAAATCAAAATTTCGCGTATAAAATCACACAAAATTAAAATTTTTATATAAAATTACACATTAAACCGAAATTTATTCATTTCTTTCTATTCTCTCTCCAGTTCAATTGGGGTTGCCCCAGTTTTTCTTTTTCAGTTTTCATTTTCTTTAAAAAGGTTTAATTCAACCCTGAATCCCTATACTCTTTCAAATTTTAAAAATTTATCTCTACTTTTAATTTCAGCAATTTAATCTCTTTATTTGTTTGATTATATTAAAGTCTAAAATAGTACTATTAATGAATTTCGGTAAAGCTTGAACATGTGACCTTTAATATCTAAAGACTAAATTTGAATATATGATAATTTAATTCTTGAAATTAAAAGTAAAGAATCAAATTTCAAAAGTTCAAAGAACACATAAACTATGAGCACAATTAAATCAAGAAAAACTATGGTAAGGATTCACTTTTGTGTATGTTTTCTGAGTATAAGGCATGATTATAAGATATTAAGTATATTCGCATTCAACACTCATTCAAAATCTTTAATATAACTATTCATTTAGTATATAAATCACTCGGACGAAAGATATCGAAGTATATTTGCCTAAAACTTGATTAGAATCCAACATCATAACTAGCAATACGATCATCTTTGAAAGTATGAAACTTTGGACATTCAAAAGTTAGAATGTTTAAAATGACACATATTCGAATATTGATGTTTGATATTAGTGTTCATCACGGTAAAAGTATCATGAAGGTTCTTATATTAAGATTTAGATTGCATATTATTCTCTTTACTCAAAAAAGAGCAAATTAGCTCCTATATATTAGATTAAAGAGCAAATCACTCATTTTCATTAAAAATTTCATCTATTTTTACTATTAAAAGTTGATGTAATTGACAGAACAACCAAACAATTATACATAACGTGCCGTGTATACTTCATGCTAACGTATAAGAATCAATTTTTTAACAGTAAAAATAGTTATAATTTTCAATAAAAAATTAATTTATTTTTTAATTTAACATATAATAATTATTATTACAAAATGTGAAAACTACAAATTTGATAAACCAATAAATTGAAGAATCTTTGTCTATAGATGATATTTAGCATACAAAGGAAGGAGTTAAAGATTAAGCAGAGATGTGCATCAAATCACTATAATTTATGATGGAAGAACAGAGGGGGGGGGGGGGGGGGAACAGTATCAAATGATGATAGTAAGTGGACAAATGTGAAAAGACAAATGTTAAGGTTTTGTCATGATGACAAGTTTGATTGTTTTGGGTAGGGATGACCCTACATCCTTTATCCTGCACCTTCAACTTTATGGTTAAGACATTGATATGTGGTTGTTTTTGCAATTCTATGATTGTAACCAAATAAGCAATACAAGACAAATGAACCTGTATTGCAAGTGGTCTTATGTCAGCCCATGGTCTCCCATCCATATGATTCTTCTTTTCTATATCATATAATGCAATCAAACTTCATTTTACAATTTCTTATTCACTCCTTAATTTCCTCTATTGCCCTTTCAAATCCCATCACTAGAAATTTGTATCCGAAATTAATTTGATTCGATTTGATTATAAAAATTTATTGTTAATAATTAATTGTATTTTTTTCAAATTTTTCATGTATTTGAAATCTCTTGTAAGACCACATCTCTATATCTATATGCTTCGAACACAAATATTGAACACATGAGTGAATTTAAGGGGTAGGCAGAGGCCATGCCCATGGCGCATCTAAAATGAAAAGTTTGCCTTCTAGTCTCTTTGTAAATGTTAAAATTAAAAGTTAATATGTGGTAAAATTATATTTTGAATTCAAAAAAAAAATTATTTTGTCCCTTTAAAAATGATGAAATCATAAGTTCATATATGATAAAATTACAATTTAACCTTCTAAAAAATTATAATTTAATTCTGGCCACTTAACAAATTTTAGGCTTTGACACTAATTGAACATAGATGCTTTGAATAAAAATAAAGAGTCAAAGCTACGAAGGCTTTAAGCTATGATATTTGGAGTCAAGGTATAACATTCGAAGGATCATATCTTTATACCCATATCCAAAAATGCATCATATTCTAGTTATGAACGCAAATACTTTCTTAGAAAAATGAAAAATCAAAGCAATATAGGCTTAAACAACCAAAAAATAACTTTTGAGATTGCATTTGTTATCAAAGTTGCTTTTAGTGGCAAAAGAAAAAAGAAGAAGCTAAATTGCTTTTAGTTCATAAATTAGGTTAAGTGGCATGGAAGATTCTTGCAACCAAAAAAAGAACTAATAATTAAATTAATCATTTAGGGTAGTTTTCTTTCTTCATGTATATATAATTTCCCCATCTCTTTGAAAAGAAAGAAAAGAAAAAAAGAAAATGTACTTTTCATGAGGGCCTAATTTTGAAACTCCAATGGTCCTTTGCCCCCACTAGATCATGTCTATCACACTGTTGATAGTCTCTTGAAACTCATCAAAGAAATCAAATCAATGCATTAAATTATTGAACACTGTATTCTTTCTTTTTCTTTATAATTTGGTTACATGGGAGTAATGTTTGGAGGTTGCTGACAAGAAACCAGCTAACTCCATTTTCACTGACATTAGGGTAAATTACAAATTTAGTCATTGTTGTATGATTTGGATTACATTTTGGTTATGGTCACTATCGTTATCAATTTATTACATTCTGATCATTGAACTGTTAACTATAGTTACCAGTGCAACAACACGCTATACTTTTTTTTTCTTTTTAAGCATTTTAATCAAGGGCGAAGTTTAAAAAATTGCTTTAGAGTTTAGAGAGATTAGAAATGAATCATAAATTTATGGGAGGGGCAAAGTATAAATTTACCATTATACTAACTTGTAATTTGTTACATTTTAAAGGGGCTACAAAGCAAATTTACCACTTGGGTCTACGCCCCTAATTTTAATTAGAACAGTACGATAGCATTATAATATAGGGACCAAATTATATCAAATTAAAGTATATGAACTAAATTTTAAAATAAAGCATAGTAAAAAGGACCAAAACTATAAATTGACAAGAAAATGTTTGGTCAGTTGTGCTGGGATCTCAGTCCCAGACATGAGTAGTGGGTGTTTGGTTTTTTTGAAGAGCAAAAAAGTTGAAAGGAGTTGAATATGCAAGTGGCATACAGGCTATTCTGTCTTGTTGTTGATGAAATTTACTTAAACTTTTTGTTCCCATTCATTTGCCTTTCTATCTATATTAAGTTTCTGAAAACTTGACCTCTTTAATGCCAGCTTTGACTCATCAATATGCAAAATCTTGTGTACCCAATTTGTATACACTGTATCTCAATTATTTTTTTATCTCTTAATTATGAAAAATTACAAAATAATCACTTAATTATTCGATTTTGCTTTTTTTAGTCATCCAACTATCTTAAGTTATTTGGTGTATCCATTTTTATATTAGTCAACTGATGACAAAAAAAAAATTGAATAGTTTAATAACTATTTATAAGTTGTCATAATTAGGTGACCAAATAAAAAATTTACTAATAATTGAATGATCATTTTGTAATTCTATAATATAAAGAGTTATGCAAGTTTTGTTAGCACAATGGCAGGTACCTTGCATTTTTGTTATCAATGTTCACATATGTTGCTTGAGTAAGTATCGGATACAAGTTATTTTCGATATCGGTATGTTCATTAAAAAAAGTTTTTTTCCATATATTTTACCCATATTCAAGTAAATGTCAAATATAATATGAGTATACAGGGGTAGAGTCAAGGGAGTTGTCAGGAGCTCCAATCCCTCCTAAAATGAAAAATTTCTCTTTTAATCTCTTTATAATTTATAAAATTTTAATTTAACTATCGTAAAAGTATACAACTTGATTTCAATCTTACTAAAAAAATTTGAATTCACCTTTATAATTATTGTTAACAATCACAAACATTAGATATAAATATTTATATATTTACAGGATTATACTTTACACATATTTTATTATGCAATAAAAAATATTAAACATAATTATTTAAAAAAATAAAAAGTTCGAGTACTAAAATTGACTCTCTCAACTAACCTTACATATTTGTTATCAATGATCACATATGTTGCTCGAATAAGAATTAGATATAAGTAGGTTAAAATATGCTATTGGTCTTTGTATTTTTTTTTTAATTTGGAATTTAGTTTTTATACTTTTACTTTTAATAATTCAATCCTTCTATTTTCAAAATTTTAAAATTTGAGTTCAATTATTAACATTGTTATTTTTTTGTTATATTTGTTGGTGTGACATTTTTTAAATAAGAAAATACTCACTTAGCGGCAACATAATTAAAAAATTAACGTCTTATAAACTTGAATTTAACAAAATAATCTTAACAATATTAATTGGATTTGTATTTTGAAATCCAAAAATACGGACATGAATATAAAAACTTATGACATATTTTAACCATATAAATATTATCAGACATAAATATACTTGGGTTTTTTTCGTATATTTGAAGATTAATTATTATAACTCTAAACCAGATGATCATAACAAAAAAAAATATACCAACAGAGAAGTCAGAGTTTGATCTTATGATAAAAAATACATAAATTTTAGGATTTTCAGCTTTTACATATTTAGCAGTGGGAATAACATCAGTGTAAACACATGATCCAATCTTACAAAATTATAGCAGATAAGATATGCCCTGCCTGTCTGTTGATCTTTGATAACAGTAGTAACTTTTTTGCTACTTTCAAAAGTTAAAACTTGCTTATTCATATATATATATCTGACATGTATGTGAAATTGTGCTAAAAAAACTGTGTTAGCAATTAGGACAATAATGTATATCATCACCAACAAAAATATTAGGACAATAATGCAACACTGTCTGTCTCTGAGTTCGATTAATTGATTCCTTACTAGGCTATGCAAGCCTACCATGATAGCAAAGCTAAACAAACTAAACTTCATCTTAAGAATGATCTCATAATTAGATTTTTCAAGCAAAACCCATTGCTCGAATCACATGTATATATATATATATATATTGTAAAAACATTACGGAGATCTTTATATTAGAAATCAGATTGTATTTTATTTTATTTACTTAAAAAAATAGATAAATTAGTCTATATACATTCGATTAAAGAGTAAATTAATCTTTCTTGTTAAAAATTGACGTGACCGACTACATAACCAAACAATTACACGTGATGTGCCACGTGTACCTTATGCTAAAGTGCATTGACTAATTTTTAACTGTAAAAATAGATGAAACTCTTAATAAAATGATCAATTTAATTTTTGATCTAATGTACATAGATTAATTTATCCATTTTTTTAATAGAAAAATAAAATGCAATATAAATACTAATACAAGCAACTTTATGATATTTTTACCTTATATACATAATTTGATATTTCAAGCAAAACCCATTGTTGGAATCTCATAAACAGTGATATATATACACTTAGAATGCCAGCAAAACCCATCTCTAATCAACAAATCATCTGTTTAAACTTTGATTAGTTATCCACATAATCGAGTACTAAAGAGTTTTATATTTTTAAAATATCAGTGAAATACAACAGCACTATGAGTTTGAATAGGCAGTACGTTTACATACGATTATTGTAAAAATAACGATGACGGTAAAATTAAATATTATAATGATACTATAACGTGAGACAAAAAATAAATAAATGCACGACACCGTACAGCATCGCCTATCTAAACCCACACTAATAGAGATCACCCTTTTTAAGGGTCCAATCTGATTTCACCCGGATCAAAGATGAAATAAAAGTAAAGCTAAAGAAACCAAGTTCATCTAAGGAACTTCATGATATTCACATGATACATACATACATACATACATACAAGTATGTATGTATGTATGATAATTAGAATAAAAGGCAAAAACCCATTGCAGAAACTCAAATTTCTCATTGAATGAATTGAAAAATACACACTGCATATATGTATATAGTTCTGATCATCATTTTATTTATCGTGTTGTTTTTTTGCTTAAATCCAATGCCCCCAAAGTTTCAAACCCTTTTAAAGAACAACTCAACCAGCCATGGAAAATATATATAAAAAAGAAAAAAAACTCAGCTATCTTTGAATTAAACAACAAGGGTTTGAATTTTTTTTTTTTTGATATTATAAAATTCAAAATTCAAAATTAAATTTTTTTTAAGGCCTAAACCTTTGCCTGCAAGATTGGCAAGTGATCTCCATGCACGTAGAGTCTATCTGTTTCGTTGCTCTTTCTTTCATTCTCTCAGCTTTCTCCACTTCTTCTCTTGCTCTTTGCCACATATGTCTGGCCCGAGCGAACTCGGACTGAGCCAACTCCATCTCCCGTTTCGTTAACTCCCTAACTCGTTCCGCGTAAGCCTTTTCGATCGCCGCCAACCGGATCAGCTCCGCCGCTTGCCATTTCAACGACTCAACGCTGACACAATTCGATGGTTGTTGGATTGGGGTTAAGCTGATCGATAGTTGTAAGTCGAGTGAGGGGCCTTCGTATTGATGATCACCACCACCCCCCGTCGCCGTCGTGGCCGCCGCCGTGGATCGACGAGATGAAATCTGGGTTGGTGAAGAAATGGGGATTGGAGTTGGGAGAAGCTGAAGTTCCTTTTGATCATCATCATCTTCCATAGCTGTAAAAAAAAGAGAAGAGTTGAGAAAATATAATTGAAAACGGAGGGTTATATAAAGTAGTTGCCGAGTGCAATGAATTTACTTTTTTACCCTTCTTTCCCATGCAAAATGGCTTAAACCCTTACTTTAATGCTTCAAATGAACGATCTACCCTTGAATTACCGTAATAAAACCCCAAATAAAATGAATTAATATTAGATAAAATATTTTATGTTAAATTTTGTTATTAATAATTTAGCGAAAATTATGAATTCAGTCTAAATATTTAATTTAATCAATTTTAGTTATTATGCTTTTCGAATTATTTAATATTAGTCCCAATACTTTTTTATTTTTGAATTTTTAATCCTGACTTTAAGAGTAGCAATTAAATTTGTTTAATTAAATTCAATTACTAGCTAGTTTTTTTTGTATACATATAGTTGTAGATTGAATCCTTATATTTTTTCAATTCAAATGACAGTACTCGTTAATCTATTAACTAAATTTTTAATGAGTAATATGTGAAAATAACAAGTTAATATGACTTATGACATATGATATATAATATGTGTGCTGTATATCATATGACTTTTAAACTTTTAACCATTTCAACTAAATCTTCATTTGATTTTAATATAAAGTTTTTATAAATATATATTTTACATAGTTTTTTCCCTCGCATCATGGATGTATCATAATTTAATATTAAAAAAAATAATTTGTTATTTCACCTATAAGCAATGATTGGGTTCCAAGACAATTTTTCTTGAGTCATCTATGCAAAATGGCTAAATCTAATATTTACTAGTGTCAAGAGCGAAGTTAAAAATTTTGTATCGGAATTGAGACAAAATTGTGAAAGTTTTTATGCATTAAAGCTGAATTTTTTTTTAGAAAGAGCATAAATTGAATTATTAATTTTTAAGCCAATAAGACTTTGTTTAGTGACAAGGTTGAAGCTAGATTCAAACCTCTTACTTAATTCATGTTTATTTGAATCTACCATATGTGAGCTTTATATATATTTATTTTAATTTAGGCCTCAGGGGCAGCGCCTAGGGTGGGAGGGGTTGATAGAAATCTCGATCCCTCTAAAATATAAAATGATATTTTTGACCTTTTAAATTTTACAATATTTTAAATTAGTAAAATATAAAATAATACTTTAATTCTTAAAATAATAAAATTTTAATTTAATTTTTTAAAATTTATAAAAATATAAGCTTTGAAATTATAAAGTTATATTTTAACTCTCGTAAAAATATACAATTTAAATCGAATTTTTTAAGACCTATTAATTTCCTATTAGGTCCCAACCTATTCAATTATAAATTCGAAGTTATAGACTATGCATTGCTTGTGACGTAGCGGGAAGTGAAGGGCATTATTGTGAAATCAGTGTTAAGGCCCGTAATAGAAAGAAACAAAAGCATGAGAAATATAACGGATCACGTTTTAATATTAGGTTATGAGTATCCTTTTTGTACTTCTATATTTATATATATAATAATGTACTTCTCTCTGTTTTTTATATTATATAACATACCATTTTATTATATTATACCTTTAATTAATGTGTTTTTACTATTGTTTTTTAATAATATTATTATTATTATTATTTTTCCCCTTTTTGGTGAGATGAGATGGAGGCGTCATAATTAGAGTCGCACGTGCGTTTGGGGTGATAGATAGGGGGTGGGATTTAGGGACTTTTTTTCCCTTTTAATAATAAAAATTAATAATTTAAAATTTAAAAAAAAAAGTTTGAAATGTATTAAGATTTGATTTGATATTATTGGCGTTACCTTAGTTTAATTCGGATTAAGATTTCATGATTTTGTTAATATAATAAATTTATTTATTTTTTAATTTAATTTGTCAAATACGATTTGATAGGTATGATTTAATTCAAGTTTAGGATGGATTTGATGAACACTAATTGTTTTTTTAATATATTGTCAAGTAAGTTCATACTTTCTAAACATTTTGACAACTCACAAATATCTTGCAGGTACAGACGTTCAAACCCGTGATCCCTAAGATGAACAATATCCTATTTTCCACTAGAATCACTTGTTAAATTCATGACCATTAATTATTAATATTATTAACTAATTATGAATTCTCATCAAATCAAACTTAGGTACCAAATAATGTATTAAACCTTGTGTTTATTTAGATAAATAATTTATTAAGTTGACAATTTAAATGAAAAAAAATTATAACTCATTTCATAATTTGTAGAGGTTAGTATTTACTATTTGGTACACTGACAGTATATTTTTTTATTTTACAAGTAGCATTAAAAAATTAATATGTGTCTTTTTTTTAATTATTTATTTTTTTAATATTATACTACACCCCTATAGAATAATTGTCAACTCTCTAATCTTACTTGTTAAGTTAAAAAAAACTCTATTAACAATATATCAAATGTAAATCCTTATTATAGAGTTTTTTTTTTTAAATTCTTTTAAAGTATCAAATGTGGGTTATTATAGAGTTTTTTTTTTAATTCTTTTAAAGTATCGAATGCGGGGTATTACTTTGTTATAAGCTTAAAGTTAATATTTTGCATTTAGTCTGAATCTATAAAAATAAAACAGATTCAAATAGTAAATATCTACATTGGTCTATATTTTTTTACAAATGTTAATTAAATTATTCATGTTGAGGTGGGTGGATTCCTTTAAAAAAAGTCTTAAAAATATCGTCCATTGAGTAACCAATTGATCTCCAACAATCAAAAGTGTTGTCCCTCAATGGCTCTCGCAAAATATAAGAAACAAAATCTCCACTAAGAGATAATACCTTTGATTGTTGAGAGAGTAATTAGTTACTCGATAAATAAAAGTAAAATTTTTCTTGCCTTTTCTAAAATAAAAAATTGCTATTTAAATTTCTTATAAAATAATTAAATTAAAAATTAAATTATGGTACAATTGTACTTTACCCTCGATTAAAAAAATTATGTTTAATTCTTTTTAAGATAATGAAAAAATTATATATTATAAAATTATATTTTAATCTATAAAAAAATTATTATTTAATTCCAACTCAAGAAACTCTAGATTCAACTCTATCTATATACGAAATTTTAAAATTTTCTTCCAAAAAATCCACAATTCGAAACAAAAATATTATCAAATTTTGAAAATTTGGAACTAAAAAAACTAAAGAGTAAATGGTGGGGGGGGGGGGGGGGGGGGGGGGATGAAATTTGCTTTAATGGTAGGGCAAGGGGATGTCGGGGGCATCCTAATTCAGGGTACAAATGAAAATGGAGAGTGGCACGTGGGATGGACACAGTGGTGAGGCAGACCATGATTGTGGATACTGACTCGACCACTTGGACCGTTCATCTTGTGGGTCCCACTCTTTTTTCCTCTCTCCAATCTCCATCATGTGGGCTTGATCTAACCACCCTTTCTGCTCTTTGCTGATTGAAGTTTGGTATGCATTGCTATTGGGTTTTTTCTTTTTTTCTCTTTCAGATAAATAAAATTAAAATCATCAAAACTTTAAAGCTACAAAATTTATATTATATTAGATTTTATTGCATTCACATAAATATTTATATTAAAATATATATAAAAGTTTTTTTATACAAATTTATTGATTTTATGCTTCACTGCCAAATATTATTGTTAATTTAGATATTATATAAAAATATGAAAATATTATTATAATAATATTAATTACGTTTTAAAGTAGTGTATTTTAATGACACCAATTTAACTAACCACTTTATATATAGCATAAATAATATTTTCGTAAATCTATAATTGACTTTTATATTCTTAGTATAAATAAATCACTATCAACTCATAAAACAAATAAGGTTATTTTTGGGATTCAAACCCAAACAGCAAATTTTGGGGGTCAACATACAAAGCCACTAGGCCAAAAGTTGGAGTTTTATAGTAATATAGAATACTTATCAGTAGAAGTATCATGGAGACCCTTATACTAGAAATTAAATTGTATTATATTTTTTTATTCAAAAAATTGATAAATTAGTCCATGTACTTGTTAAAAACTTCATCAATTTTTATTGTTAAAAACTAACATGACTAATGAAATAATCGATAATTACACTTGGTGTGCCACGTATACCTCATGTTGACATACAAAGACTAGTTTTTACCAGTAAAAAAACCATATTTGTATGACTACTAATGTAGTTTGCCCTTTACGTACAAAATGATTATCAACTCACACACCACTAATAAAGTTGCTCTGTGGTTCGAACCCATAGAGCAAGTTTTGATGGTGAACACGTCAAAGTAATCAGTACTGTACCGATGATTACATCGTTTTTCTACTAGAACCGGTATGTACGATATTAGTTTGTTTTGGTGTATTGTTTAGAAGCTGATTTTTAAAAAAATATTTAATATGTAAAATACAAAATATTTAAAATGAATTAAATTAAATAATTTCAAATATAAAAAATATTAATTGATTATATAAAAAACTTACCAATAAATTTCTCAAATAAAATTTCATCATTTAATAAACTAAAAGTAAACAAGGAAAAATAACACAACAAAATAATCCACAACATTATTTTAGAAAATATACAATAAGATTATACTAAATATATAAAATGAAAGTTTAATAAAAATATACACAAAAAGTTGTGTTCTGAACCATTTAGAAATTGTTTTCTTTTCTTTAGTTTGTTGTTATATAAATTCTTTATTTCTTGTTATTTATTAATTTTGTACTTTAAATTTTAAAGTTGTTCCTTTATTTTGGTTAATAAAAAAATTTTAAAAATTGATAAAAAAAGATAATTTTATCTATTTTTTAACATTCATACATTGGTTGGTGCAATTGATAGTAGTACGGATCGAAATTTTCACTTGTGTAAAAAAAAGAAGTGATCGCTCTGTACATATCGACTAATGCAATCGAAATTGATGCGGAACCGACTACATTGGAACATCAATGCCATAAGCAAAAAGCTGGGGTTTTATAGGATATATAGGACAATTATTTCACCATGTGTGAACTTTCGTATATGGGTTGGTTTTAGTTCGGATTGGTTTGATGATTTTTTGTAATTGTTTTTACATGTATTTTGATTTATTGTATTTATAATAGTAAAATGTCTCAAAAAATACACTAGTAATGATAAAAAAAATACATTTCACGAACAAATTTAAGATACTATTATATTTTTATTACTTTTTTGTATATATTATAAGAACACATGACAAGATCTTAAATCTATTTATGGAGTTTATTTATTGGAAAGAATAAAACACATGTTATGTTCTTATCTCCGGGGGCAACTCTAGAATATTTTTTTAGGGGGGTTGAAGTTAAATTGTAAATTTTACGATAGTAATAGTACAATTTTTAAAGGATTAAATTATAATTTTATCATTTTTAGGGGGTTAAAGTGTAATTTTACTTTTATTAATTTTAAATTTTTAAAAAATTTAAGGGCTTAAATAAAAAAAAATTATTTTAGGGGGACCAGGACCCCTACCAACCCTCCTAATTTCGCCCCTGCTGATCTCTCTTGCGAAATTTTTAATTTCACTCGTTAACAAGTCAATGATAATTTGATTGAATGGACACCAATCCGATTAATAAAATTACAAAAAAAAAATACCCTACTATTTCATCTCATACAATAATAATTATATTAATTTACTTTTCTATTGCATCATTTGTATGCATGGATTGATAATAACTTAAAATGTCTAACTAAATTTGATATCACAAAATTGACCTCAGTCCAACTAATGAAATTAAAAAAATCAAAATTATAAAACAAAAAATAAGTAAAATTAATTTTAAAAAATACCCATTTCTTTTTGACCATTCATATGTTTGACCACACCACCAATAATTTTTCCTCTTTTATGTATTATTAATATGTACTTTTTTTTATTTACATCCACATTATTGATGTGTCATTTTAGTTGCATATATATGTATACTAGAATTCAGAAAAAATAATACTCTTTTCTAAAAATAATTATATTTTAAAAGAAAAAGTTCTAAAACTGAAAATATAAAGCAGTATTCTTTAAAAGAATCTGAATGATTATTTTTAGCAGTAGTTATTTATCAATTTTTAAAAATATTTTTTAAATGAAAAGTCTTAAATGCCCCTATTCTCTATTAAATTTTTCTACATACAATTAATCATAAGTGTACTTTTTATGATTAATATGTATAGAGTTAATTACTATTCAAAAATATAACTTTTATGATTACTATGTGGATGACATGTGAATGGTAATTATTATGTATCAAAATTTTATAACTTTATCGATTAGGTTTTAATTCGGTTAGTATCGGTATCGTTATCAATGCAGGAGGACGCGAGTTTGAGTGTACTAAAACGTATTATTTTCCTATTTAAAAATTGAGGAGGGACTGCGGATAATTCTAAATATTGTATCGAAAAGAGCAGATATTATAAGAACCTATAATAAGATTAACATTCAAAAAAATCTTACAACTTTAAACTTTCATTAGAATAAACTTTATTCCCTAAATTAATTTATAATACAATAAAATATTTTTAAAAACTAGAAAAAAATAAAATATTTAATAAAAAAAAGTGATGATAAAAGGAAAAGCTAAAAGTTAACAAGACATGCAAAATATTTTAATATTATTTTACTAAAAAGAATGTTGGGTTAGTACTTGAAGTGAAGATAATTTAAAGATTGAAGCCATGTGCCGAAGCTTTCTATTTAGTGAACAACTTGCATGCATTGATGTTATATTAACTTTTAGCAAAAATAACAAATAAAATAAAATAAAAGTTGTTATATATATTTATATTTATATAATATATATAGTTGTAATTTATTATTGGGCAAAAAAAGAACAAATCCCCCTTTTCAAGGTTTTGACATTTTGAATTTAAAAGTAAAAATAAAATAAATAAAAAACAATGTGACTTTTGTGTAAGTCACCTTTTAACCATGAATTCTTTTGGGTTTATACTTTATGTTAATTATAACATCTTACCTTTACAGTCATATAAATGTACTTTTCTAAAATAAATATTTATGTTACACATAATTTTTTTTTAGAGTTTGTGTGACTTAAATTTCGTTAGTTGTTGAAGAAATAAATACAATGATAAAATAAGTGGAACATACGGCACAAGTTGAGTCCGTATAGAACTATATTTTTATTATTTAACTTTGATTAGAACAAAGTTTTTCAACTCTTAAATAGATGTAGTCGAAATTTTTATTGTATCATTTGTTTTTCAACATTAGTGAATTTTTTGTTCTCTGCTCGTGATTTTTTTCCGAAAGAGTTTTCACGTAAAATCCGTGTATTTTTATTTTCTTTTCTTATTACTTTGCGATCATTCTACCATCATTATCCACGTTTATTATAACACTTTTTAATAATGAATAACTGTTAATTTTATGAGAATTTAAAAATGATGTGACATTAATTTAAAATATTACTTGAATTTTTTTAAGTGATATGTTATGTTTATTCAATTCATTGTAGTTTAAAGTTTAAAATTATGAGCATTGTTATTAACGTAGGAGAACGTGATTTCGAGTGCACTGAAACGCATTATCCTCTTATTTATGGGTTGGAAAGAAAATATATGTAATTTTAAGCATTATATCAAAAAGAGCAAATGTGATAAAACTTATATTAAAATTATTTTTAAAAAATTTAAAATACTCAAACAACATGTATTTAACTCTATCGGATTTTATACCCTATTCATGGGTTTGAGTTTTTTAAACTACACTAATTTAGGTCATGTTTTAATTTAATACAACATTTCACCTCATAAAATTAACAATTCTTTTTCAACTGTAATTAAAAAAACCATTTTATTAGTTTTCTAAGTACATTGTTTTTTTTTTCGCTAATTTTAAAAGTTTAAAAATTAAAATGCATTTGTATTATAATACTTGTAGGTTTTTTTTTTTTGGAATTCTAAGTTTTAGTTTGATTAATTAGTATAATTAACATTTGGGAAATTATTTTGTACAATAGTAATAAAGTTTTTAGACTTCATAAGTAAGGTTAGGGGTTAACAAGTGTCCTATAAGGATATTTAAAAAAAGCACGTGTCAAAATTTTTAAATTGTTTGTGGAATAAAAATGTACACTGCGAGTGGAGTTTTTAGACTTCAAACTTCAAAAGCAGGCTTAAAAAGTTGACAAATATTTTATAAGAATATAATAAAATATTAATAAAAAAACACATGATAATTTTTTAAAGTTGTTTGTGAAAAAAAGAAAGTACATCGTGTACCAAATACTAACCCTCTAATAAATTTAAAATTCAAATCCCAAACCAGCTTGTTAAATCACTTTTTGGGGTCTGAACTTGACAACTATTCTCACATTAGAGTTTGAACTTTTTTTTTTGTCTAAGTTAAGTCCTAAATTTAACAATTGTGCCTATATTAAGATTTGAACTTTTTTTGTCCAAATTCTCACATTGGGACTTCAATCTTTTTTTTGTCCAAGTTAACCCCTAATATTTCATTAAAAACCCTAAATTTCAAATCTTAATATGAGAACAATTACCAAGTTAAGAGATTAACTTGGACAAAAAAAAAGTTCAAGTCCTAATGTGGGAACAATTACAAAATTCAGGCCTAATTTTGATCCAAAAAATTCAAACCTCAATGTGGACATAATTATCAATTTCGGTCCTCTAATAATGATTTAACCCTAATCTTTATATTAAAAAATAAAAAAAATTACTATCCAAGTTATAAAAAAGTAAAATTAATGTTACCAGTTAATTATTTTTTTTAAAGTATAGTTGAGTTGATATGTAATATTTTTCTTAAAAAGGGAACAAAAATACTTTATATATTAAAAAGAAAAAAGAAAATTAACACTTGATGTGTATCATGTTCATGGTCCATGCATGCATGCCATAACCTGTTCATCTCTGAAAAAGGCCTTTACTTTTTTTTCTATTTGGTTCCCATTCAGATGTAATGGAGACACTGTACAAACAACTAACTAATTTGACTAGGTCATTGAAGATCAAAATAAAGGGCAGAACATAGAAAAAGAACCCCTGAACTTGCGCCATATGTACTCTCCACCTCATCAGCATCGACGACACTGCAAAAAGAAAACAAACGGATAAACTGGCTAATCTCCCGAAGTAAAATCACAGAATGATTATGATCCAGGAATATTAAACATGCAGAAACAATCTAAAACAGATTGTAACTTCACATAGATTATGTTAGTCAATCATTACATTATTTGCTAATCTGATCAAATATCATAATGATATAACTACAACTATGGAAGACAAAAACCGAGAGGGAATTTAAGTCCAGGGTTTTATAACATGCATCAACCCCTTTCCAGAGTTGTGATTTGTACCTTATGGTCCATTCATTATCGGCATGAAGCGGGAGGCATCAGCTGCTGCAACCTTTGCCTCGGCTTCCATCCTAGCTTTAGCTACACTGGCTGGCTTTGCAAAAAGGTATTCTTTCTACAAAGAAATTAGCCGTTCCAGCATCAGAAGAAAACCGAAATAACCCAAAGACATGATTAAAAAAAATCTCTTTCTCTTACCTGCCGCTCCAGACAGGCAGCATTTGAACATTGCGGATTTGACTTCATTACCATAATTGGGAAGAAATCTTTAAAAGAACTGTATCCCTACGATCAACAACAAAGCAAAAATCTATAAAAAAAAAGCAAGAGTAAGCAGAAGCAGACATTAATTTCACAATAATTCTGTGTAAGAGCACATCACGGATCATCACACACAACCTTCAAATAGAATCATCTATCCTCGGGCTATTATAGAGGAAGATAAAGCAAGGATTAAACTTAGAGATGAAAGAAACCTAGAAATCCTCGGGTTCTGACCTACCCCGTGTTATGAGGTGGGCCAAGTCAATTTTTCCATAAAAAAATTTTGGGTTGGGTAGGGATCTATTGAGGGGGATCAACTCCTTTGGGAGAAGTCGCACGCGATGTGGATCGAACCACCAACCAAGGTTACTAATGAATTAATAAAAAAATAAGTTCTCACCAGACTCCATCCATGTTTGATTCAAACTGATTGCAGGCCTGCATACACAAAAAGATAATACATAGAATCAAATATAGTACAATGGTAAACAATTTATAAATTAAATTAGGCATAAAAGAAAAATAAGCATGAATAATGCAAAGTCAGTAATACCTGGTTGACCACCATCCTTGATTCATAATTGTCTACACAGCTTAAAAAAAGATCCACACCGCTAACTTCCTTACTTGGGCGAAATGTTTTATCCTTTAAGCTTGATTTAAATGTTTCAAAGCCTAGTACAGTTATGATGTTTAGCGTATAGCTCTAAAGAAAATGAACCAATCATTGTGGTAAGTTTAAAAAATGCTGAGTGGACTGGATTGATTGTCTATGATTATAAGAATATAGTCATTTAGCTAATGCTTTTACCCTTAAAGATTAAATTAGATTAGAAATCATACAGTACTATATAGGAAACACAAAGCTTGTAAGATGACGAGGATTATTAAGTTTGTCTTTCGTGTAACTAGAAACCCAAAAGCTAACACTTGGCATCACTTCCCCATAAACCGATGTAGCATGCATGGAAAAATCAAGAATGCAATAAAGAAGGTAAGTAGTTGACAAACTCTAAACATGACCAACTTCACATATGTGATGAAGAAACAGGGAAACAAACTTTTCATTAAATGCTTCAACTCCACACAACATAAACTTAGTTTTCCAGAGGAGGACTTGAAACATTATTTAATCAAAATCCAAGGGTGACATTCATAAAAAAACACTTGCCTCCAGCACAACATCATGATTTATGTCTGACAGGGTCTGAACAGAGGCATCAGTCTTTGTCATGCCAACCTTTAAAAGAAAATTTGAAGTCAGATTATTCCAATAAGGTGCAAAGCCAAGCTTCTGGCTTTACAACCATGCAAAAAATGTAATTGCAGCAAAAAAGTTAGTGGCAATTCAATAATGTTGTATTACTTTACAGAAATATACTCACCTGCTCAGGACTAAAGAATAGCCTATTCATGTTAGCTAACTCCACTTTGTCATAATTGTACAACAAAAGGCGACCTATGCCACACCTTGTTAGCATCTCGGCTGCAAACACTGCCAACACCATCAATACCCTGCAAGTTCAAGAAGATTACCAGTGAGAACTGGATCAGCACAAAAAAATTTATCACCTCTATGGCAAAATGATGAAACTAATAGCATGTTCTAGGCAAAGTTTTGATGAAATGAGATTGAGAAAGCAGAAGACAAATGCTTCTTTATAACTTTGAAACTAATTTTTCAACAAAAAGTATCGAAAAGTCGCACTTCTTTATAACTTTGTTCCCCTTGTACTTGTCTTACTCTACTTTCATCTCCAAATTTTCAACTTTTATTGGATCATACAGATTAGCATCTCAATCTTTTTTGTTTTTGTCTTTTATATGATAACCCTTTATGTTTCCTTAGTATTGAATTTCAAATAAAGAATATTTTTGCTTTCAACGGCTTAAACATATATATACACACTAACTTGTTTACAGAAATTAAATTCGATGCATGACAAAACAGGAAACTCGAAAAAAAATATTAATATTGGAAATGAAGATTACGATAGCAAAAAAAGAAACATTTATATAAGTATACATTAGCATGGAAATCAAAGCAAACCAAATTAGTTTGCAGGGAATTTAATAATAAAAAAGAAGTTATAAGAAAAACATGTTCCATAGAATCACAAGTTTTCCGAAAATTAATATGTTGCCTAATTTGCCTCGAAAGTAAATGTTAAGATCAACCACTGTACAACACTAACAATTTTCACTGATGACATAAAATGCATTGAAAAAGATATCCACATGAAACTGATAAACAATTAATACATAAGTAATAAACGAGCCAACTGATAGATCATCAAAGATCAACCCAGACAGGAAATGAATCTCATTCTTCATAATTTAAAAAGCAATGAACAGAATAAATCTACAAATTCTTTACATCTTTTACTTTTACAAAACTTATCAAAGCAGATATACCATTAAAGATTAAGCATACAAGTATCTATTTCTAGATTACTGAGAACTTGTAATTTTCTAAATACAAAACGTATCAAAGCAGATATACTACTAACGATTAAGCATACAAGTATCTATTTCTAGATTAATGAGGATTATACCTTGTCAATTTAAGCACGAAAAGAAGGATCATGCAAGATTGCTTTAGAAATAGTAGATCATCAAACATCTGTTTCAATTCCACCTCCATTGCTACCCTTTTGTATCCTTCTCTCAAGACCCAAAATTTGTTTTAGTGTCTGAATCTAAGAAAACCTGCAAAACCGCTACGAGAATGCTCCCCCCCCCCCCCCCCCTTTTTAAATTCGTTTCCATTCTAGCTCGCCATATGGGTCAATTTTTCTTATTATTGCCAAATCTGCTTTTCGTCGTAAGAATCTGCTTTCTATGGTGTTTCCAATTTGGGTTGTAACATAGTCCGAATTATAAAATTTTGAAATAATTTGGGCTAAATTGGGAGACCAAATTGGAAATATGAGCTAGAACAACCTAGGGTTTAAGGTTTAATCTGGGTTTTAGGATTTGGCCCAAATTTTGGGTTTTCGTGGTTTAAGTCCACTTTCAAGAATGTCCCGACGAAAAGTATAGATAATATTATTTTCAATTTTGATTATTGTTTATATAAATAAATATATATTATTTTAAAAATAAAATATTTATTTAAAATAATTAAATAATTTTCATTCATCATTCCTAGCTGTATTATGTGCCTTGTTGAGGGATTACTTTCTTCAAGAAAAATTTTTGAAGTGTCGTCTTCCGAGCAGTCGACATTCAATATTACCCTTAACAAATGAAAGTATTGTTTTATGACGAAATTTGTCTCTCGACTTCGTAGAGAGTCCTGTGGGTTCATGGGGTGGGATTGCCTCGAATGGTTAATACCTCCTCCACCAACCAACGCACTCCCACTCCATGAACCCATAAGGCTCTCTACGAAGTCGAGAGACAAACCTAAACACAAGACAATACTTTCGTTTGTTAAGGGTAATGTTGATTGTCTAGTGGATGACGCTTCGAAAACTTCTCCTGAAGGAATCGATTCTCTGATAGTAATTTTTTAATAAAAAAAAAAACTATAGTAACCACAAGAGTTAAGTAAGATGGCAAGAGCCTCTCTTATCTCAACCAGTGATTGAGGGTTCGATCATCACTTTGAGTATGAAGTATCTTTAAAACTCGTGGTTAGTGTACCCTATTAATGGACCTATCAAACACGAAGGGTTAGTCATTTGGCTCGCCCCAATACCTTAAAAAAGCAAAAAAAAATAATTAAAAATGAAAAAGCTATTTTAATGGTTTAAAGTCACTTTATTACAGGTGTTAACTTTTAGCTTTAAGCAATCGGTTTTCTTTTGCACTAAGAGCTACTTATTATAGATTAAGATTTATCGATAAAATATATGATTTGGTATAAATTATGGGCGGCAACCATTACTCCATATGCAAAGCCCCTATCTCAATAAAAGTCAAAAGAAAAGTTAACAACACATTAAATTGAAATCAAACAAAACTAGAAAGAAAAGAAAAACAATTGGATTTAATTGAGAATTTTTTTTATGAATATACTGGTGTGATTATATGATAGTGTCAGTTCATATTTTTTTAATCTTTTGATAAGGCACATACACTTTGCACACACAGATGTTTGAATTCGGGATCCTTAGAATGAATAACATCCTATTTTTCACTAGAATCACTTGTTGGGTTCAATTGAGAAAAAAAATTAAAACTAAATTAAATAATAATAAATAATAAAATTAGAAACAATGGCCCATGAGAAGCCCCTTGGATAGCTCTACAATACCAAAGTTCAACAATGTGGGCAAGCAATGAATGTTCATCTCCTTTGGACCTTTTATTCTTAATTCAATGGTTCAACCTTATCTAAATTAATTGTTTGCAAATGTCTATGTCATGATTTTGTATTATTATTATTATTTTTAATTGGAGACCATAAATAGAGAAATTTGAACCATATTTATATAGTCACCAATCATATCTATTCTTACTTTGGGATTAGATTGAATTAAATTTCAATAATAAAATCTTTATTGTTATAAAAGTAAATTTCATTTCATTTCATTTGTTAAATTATGAATTTAGATTTATCATTAAATAACAATATATTTTAATCGAGTTTTTAAAGTAATGATATTGTTTCGATGAACTCATTTCATCAATTTGATTATCGATTTGAGAGTTCGTTTGAATCCAACATTATAGTCATCAGTTTGTAAGTTCAATATCAGTTTAAATTTGATCTAGAGCATATTTAACAAGGGTGATTCCAAAATTTATTTTAAGTAGGGTTGGATCTAAATTATAAGTTTTTGTGAGGTTAAAGTATAATTTTATCTTATATTGATTTTTGATTTCATCGCTTTTGAAATGACTAAATAGAAATATTTTTATTTTTAAGAGACTAAAATGTAAATTTATCATAACTTTTAATTCCACCATTTATACCTAGACTAAAAGATAAATTTTTATTTTGATGGAGGCCAACACCCCTACCTTCCCCTCTAAATTTGTCCTAATATTCAAAACAAGTGAATTGAATTTTGAAATCGTTCACACCTATAGATAATAAAAATACGATCCGTAATTTCGAGTTCTTTTCATCGTGATTTCATCTTGAATATTGGGCCCAATATGCTTTCGTGGAAAATTGACCAAATTTGTTGAATCAATAATTGATTTGTACATTGATATGGGACAAAGAAAAAAAATCGATTGATATATAAATCGGTATAGACCGATTGAATTAACGGTTGAACTGGATTTTGTATTTTATAACAATTGATGTGATTTGAATTGCTTGAACCAAGAACCGAGAGTCTAACTGGTTTGATTCCAAAAATATTTTTGGTCAAAACTAAGATATCTATCACCGATAATAATGACTCATACCCTCACTGTGGCTGCTTTCCGAAGAGATAAACGATTAGTCACGAAATATCTTTCACTCTCATGAACGAAAATATGAATAAAAAACGAGGTGAGCAATCATCATACTTCACCGTACCTATGTTTGAGTTCCTAAAACATTGGTGAAAGGGCAAAGCAGCAATTGTGTGGGCATGGGGTGGCGCATGCAAGGGAGGGGTGGATTTGATTGAATCAGAGAAATTCTAAATCAGGCAAAGTTATAATTCCTGTTTGAAAGAAACGCAACCCAACCATGAAAATGAAACAGCACTCACCCTTATCTCCTCTCTTCCCTATGTATCTAACATAAAGCTGTTCTGCTCCGTTCGGGAAATCCTTCAACTCTCAGCATCCTTCTCCACGCCTTTTGCTTTCTTTATTTACACAATTCCTCATCTTCATCATTCCATTTCATTTGCAAACAATTTCTACGTCTTGGGTTTTTATTTTTATTTATTTTTAGAACAAGGTGTTCCAAAGTGTTCTCAAAATCGAATAAGGCTAATTGGTTGGATTGAAAATTGGTTCGTACACTGCTTTAGAATAAAATAAAAATTAATTCACCTATAAATTGGTACGGATTGATTGAATTAGATTTTATAGTTTTTTTTATATTTTTCTAATTTTTAATAATTTATTTGATGTGAATTGGAATGGCTGATCGGACCCAAAACTAGTGGTCTGACTAGTTCAACCACCGGTCTAATTCCAAAAATATTAATGTTGTTTGATAAGTTAAAAAATTAATTACTGAATTTAAGGTATAAAAGCAATTTAATATAATCCTTAAAAGAGTGATGCATTATTTGGGACCTTAACTTGCCAATTGTTTTCATATTGAAGATTGAACTCAGTTAATTATTTTTATATTGGAGTTAAATTTTTTTTGTCCATTTTTTTAAAGGAGATATTAGGGGTTAATTTGGATAAAAGAATCAACCCCAAACGTGAAAACAAATATTATAAAAATTCATAGATTAATTTGGATAAAAAAAATTCAAGTTCCATTATGAAAATAATCATCACGTTCATGCACCAAATAATATAATAACTTTTCTTAAAATTAAGCACAAAATATAATTAAATTATTCGATAAATATATATTTTTTAAATATTAAAGGTAAAATATTTAAATGGTAGTGTTAAAAGAAATAAATAAAATAAAAAATATACATTAAGTGATAAGTAATTCGTTATTTATCATTTTCCACACCTTTTTCATTGGAAATTTTCTATCATTTGTTTCTTTTTTTTACTACGAATCAAACATGCTTAAAAAATTAAATCATTAAAAATATTAATTTACAATTGATTTATTTATTTTAATAAGTTGCCAAACAAGGCCTAAGATATAAGTACAATTATAATTACAATTATATTAATATATTTAAGTAATTATAATCATAATCAATCATTATTATATAGTTAAAAGATGTCATGAGTTCATATACTCTTCGAAAATTTAAAATTTAGTGTATTTATTTTTATTTTTTAAAATTTAATATTTTTATTTTTAAAATTTTAAAATTTAAATTCAACTGTTAACATTGTTAAATTTTTTTAAAAAATTCAAGTTTATTACAACGTCAATTTTTAATTACATGACTACAAAATAAGTACTTTTTTAATTTCAAAATGTTATGCCAACAAATTTAACAAAAAAATATTAATAATATATTTAAAAATAAAAAAATCTAAAAATAAAAAATTTAAAAACTACAAACACTTTTGTTAAGCAAATTCTTAAGTTACTTTTAAATGTCGTTGTTGACAAAAGATTATACGAATTTTGCTTCAATCAATGTCAATTTTCATTCAAATAATTCATTTAGTTGAATCTTTAGAAAAAAAAATATTTGTCACACATCATATCATAGATTAAAAAGTGGGTCTTATCAATTAGTTGATACAAACATCGACAGCATCAATTAAAAATGGGTAAATTATTTAAATTGTATTTTGATTATTAAAATTTAACAATTACAATAAATTATTAATATAGTGAAAAGTTATAATAGATTTGTTACATTTTTATCATTAAATCTTGAGAAATTGTGTAATGGTAAATTAACATAGCACGTTATAATAAATTAAGTTGAATTGTTTTTTTTTTTGAGTAAATTATTTTTTTATTATCTTTTAATATATTATTTAAAGAAATTATATTTGTTCGAATTTAAAATTTATTGACAAATCCTATTGTACTGGGATAGACGTTGAAGTCATCTTAATGCCAAAAAGAAAATATATTTTAATTATTTTTTAAATAAAAGTTGATAGGTTTTTTAGAATAAATGAGTTTTTTCTTTTAAGGTAATTATGGACTGTTTAAAAATTTGAATTAAATGATAGGAAAATATTCAAAAGATATTGTGAAAGAGGATAAAAAAAGAGTCGGTGGTTATGAAGTATGTGAAAAGTGGAAGTTTCTTTTGGACTTTTGCTTGTTTGTTTTCTTTTTCAAAGAATTGTGAGTTTTGTTTTTTTTTTCAAAATTGAAATTTATTGAATTATTTTTGTTGGGATTAGTGTTACGAGACAATTGAATACTAATTTAATTGGATAATGATAAAAATATTATCTTACAAAGTAAATTGTATTTATTTTAAGGTTTCTTTTGTCATTTTCATATCTTTTATATAAAAAGTTAAACACATAGGGATGGTAAACGGAATTTTGAGTTTTTTTAGTTGATTTGGACACAAATGAAAGATTGAGTAATTAAATACTCTAATTGTAATATTTGGTGAATGGAAGTTTATAAAAGCTTATTAAACTAAAACCTCCAGAACAAAAAAGGTTGGGATGAGCAACTTGTTTTTAACAGTTGATTGGAAAAGAGATATGTGGAATGACATATTTTACCATGTTTGCTCAAATTTCACTCTCTTTACCACATGCTTTCAAACCTAATAAAAGTGTCAAAATACAAACAAAAATCTGTTTATTTAAATTTTTAAAAATATTCACTAATTAATTTTTATAATAAATTATTTAATTCATTTGTAATTGTGTTTTATTTCAATAAGTTCACTCAATAAAAAACAAATAAATATTTAACAATAAAATGTGTCATGCCCTTATTTGTCATTTTACACACATAAACTTTTAGCTATCAACTAAGTTTTATCAAACACTTTTAAATAAATAATTAATAAAATCAGTTGATCAAACCAGCCACTGCAATCAGCTATCAGTCAATTACCAAACAGGCCATAATAAAATTTGAACTTAAATTAGATAATGACAAAAATATTCTTCCCTTACAAAGTAAATTGTATTTTTAAGGGTTTTTTGGTATTTTATATAAAAAAATAAACACATAATAAAATTTGAACTCAACTTTATTATTTTCAACAATTGTATTTTATCATTCAATCAAAACATTGTTATTTATATAAAAATTTATTGGTGTGGGATAATTTAGTTTGCATTTAATTATCCTATTATTTAATTTTTTTTACATTTTTTATTTTCAATTTAATAGTTAAAATATGCTATAAGCTTCTATATTTTTCACATACATGAAATTTAGTTTTTATACTTTTATTTTGTAATAATTTAATCTCTCTACTTTTTAAAATTCGAAATAATTTAAGTTTATTTGTTAACACAATAATTTTTTATTAAGTTTGTTGATGTTATATTTAAAATAAAAAATATTCACTTGGTAACACCATGTAATTAAAAAAAGACATTATAATAAAATCAAATTTAATAAAATAATTTAAACAGTATTAACTATCGGACTTTAAAATTTAAAATTTTAAAAGTAAAAAGACTAAATTTTGAAAATTATAAATATATAGATTAGATTCTAATTTAGAAAGAGTATAAGGACTTATACCATAATTTAACCTATTTTATAATTAGAATAAATAGATACATGGAATTTGGCTTTTAATGTGAAAAACACAAAAACCAGAAAAAAGAATCAAAATCATGAGATTCATATACACAGCACAAGAAGGAAGATGAAGAGGTAAAATTTGAAATTGCGTTTGCATTTTCTCTTTTATTTTCTCGCCAAGAAAAATCCAAAAAAATGAAAGAAAATAATAGAGAAATCTCACCGAGGAGATCAAAGCGAAGAACCGTTCATAAAATCGTCGCCGCTAACGAATCAAATCTCTTCGGTGAATTACCTGACGATCTCGTTGTTTCCATCCTTTGCAAGCTCAGTTCTTCAGCGGCTTCTTCTTCTGATTTCATCAATGCTCTCTTAACGTACTCTAATTATCTTTTCTTCTGAATCTTTTTCTTTATTTTTTCCTTTCATTTTCATTTTCATTTTCTTTTTCTGAATGGAAAATTCAAAATATATTCAACAGATGCAAGAGATTTAACCGTTTAGGGTTTCATCCACTCGTGTTATCAAATGTTGGATCAAAAGTTTTGGCGGTGAAAGCTAAAAATTGGTCCGATTCCGTTCACCGGTTTCTCATACACTGTGTTAACGCCGGCAACGTTGAAGCTTGTTACACTCTTGGCATGGTCCGTACTCCGTTACTCCCTATACATCCTATTTATCTGAATTTTTTTACTTTGTTTTCTAAAAAAATAGCAGCTACCATCTAAATTGTATATTGCTCTTTCAATTTACTCTTCAAAACTAAAGTATCACTTTTATATGTTAAACCGGAAATTTCTTGTATTATAAAAATTGGGTCAAATTGATTCATTTATTATTAAAAAAAATTAAATAAGTCTAAATTGTAATAAAAATAATATTTTTATAAAAATAAAAAAATATTTTTAAAATAATATAATTTACTTTTTAAAATAAAGTAATTTTCATCATTACCTAATTAAATTGTTGTCTTATTAAATCGAAATATCAAATTCAGTAAATAATTTAATATTAATAAAGCTTATTTTTCTACCTAAAAGATATAAAATAACAAAAAATACTCTTACAATAATATAATTTAGTTTATAAAATAATAGTATTTTTGTCGTTACTTGAGATGATACTTTATTTTGATGATTAAATTGCAATGTTATGAAGTTTAATTTAAAATTGTATTCTTGAATTTAATAAGTGATTCCAGTGGTAAAGAAGATGTTGTTCATCCTAAAGGTCTCGAGTTTGAGCACTTGTGTGTGCAATGTCAAAGGGTTAAAAAAATATGAATAGATACTAACATATAATCACACCAATATATTCAAAAAAAAATTGTATTCCTAATAGGGGATCTATGATGGAATTAACCCGTAATTTACTTTAGTAATTAACTTAACTTACTGCCGTTACAGATTCGATTTTACTGCTTACAAAACCGAGGAAGCGGGATGTCGTTAATGGCCAAAGCAGCAATCAAATCCTACGCGCCAGCTTTATACTCGCTAGCAGTCATACAATTCAACGGCAGCGGTGGCTCCAGAACCGACAAGGATCTCCAAGCCGGAGTAGCTTTATGCGCTCGAGCCGCTTTCGTTGGCCACGTGGACGCACTCCGTGAGCTCGGTCATTGCTTTCAAGACGGTTACGGCATCCACCAAAATATAACGGCCGGACGCCGGTTACTCATCCAAGCCAACGCGCGAGAATTCGAGTCGTTGCTAAAATCTTTAGTCAAACGGCAACATAACTACCACCACCATTACCATGGTTTAAACTGTGAACAATATACTTGCATCTCCGGTTCGGGATGTTCGTCGATGAGTAATGAACCGGCATTGGAGGGGCACCCGGTCAATGTGTTTTTGAAAGAATGGTTCGAGTTGGGGTTGGGTGAGATGGGTGAGGGCTTAAGGCTTTGTTCTCATAAAGGGTGTGGAAGACCGGAGACGAGGGCGCGTGAGTTTAGGAGGTGCTCGGTTTGTGGGACGGTGAATTACTGCTCTCGTGGATGCCAAGCGCTTGATTGGAAGTTGAGGCATAAGTTGGAATGTGTACCGATTGAACGGTGGTTGGAAGAAGGCGGCGACGGCGATGGTGATGGTGACGTCGGTGGTGCTGGGGTTAGGGAAGGTTATAACCGAGATGTTATTTGATATGATTTAAAAAAATATATATAGTAAAATCGTAAATCCAAATCTGTCATGCAGTCCTTTCTATTTTAATATATATTTTATTCGAGTTTTAATTATTATGTTATTAAGTTATTTTCATTCCTTTACTATCAATAAAAAATTTAATGAAAAAAAAAAAGAGATTTAGCATTTTTTTTGAATTGTAAAAAGAGGATAAAATTTTGATAACATTACGATTAACGCAACTCAAATTTATACCGTATTTGAAATGGTGAATATTCTGATCATTATATCAACACACGAATTCAAAATTTAGCAATTTGAACTAATGTAGTGGGTTTTGCACCAGTTTTACTCATTTTCATACATATTATTTCAATAATAAATTAATTTAAATAGTTTATTTTTTCTTATTATTTAAAACTTCAATATCTATTGATCGCATCAATTCATTTCGTTTAATTACGATTAAATCAATCAAAACATTATGTGGCGATTAGTGTATAAACAAATTTTTTTTAAAAAGAAAATTTTTAACTTTTTATCTTTATAATAATAAAGAATAAATTTTTTTATTGAAACATCATACATTGATCGGTACATAAATATTTTATATTCAAATTTTATTTAATATCATTTATTTGATATTAATAATTTTTTTATATACATATATTATATATCTTTTTCGACAATATTGATAAATTTAAAATAATACATTAAAATAAATCTAAAAGGTACCTCCACTAGTTTGATACATGTGGAGAGTTGAGTATGCATCTTGCTCTCATGCTAAATTTGTAATTGTACTTTAGAGAAAGCAGGTAACCTAAAAAATTTTGAAATTTAGGTTGAATTCTATTAGTAGTGACTTAATTTTTTTTTTGTTTTTTAATCATTCAATTATTTGATTTTTCTTTTTTGCCTTCAACTTGTTAATGTAAAATGAAAATGTCTAAAATTTTAAGATAATTAGATAATCAAAACAAAAATTTACTAATAATTGAGTGATCACTTTGTAATTTTTTATGGTTAAGTGATCAAAAACCTAAAAAAATATAATTAGATAACTACTAATGTAGTTTACCTTGAAATTTATAATAGTTGAACATTGTAGTAGTCTAGGCTAGAATTGTTCATGGGTCAGACCGGGTTTAATCATGATATTATCACATTATATGTTTACCTAAGTCTAGTCTAACCTGAAATATGAGCCTAAAATTTTACCTAAGATTGTCTATATTTGCAAATGATTAACTCAATCTCATTTCAGGATTGCCCATATTTTTTGGTGAATTACAAACAACGATTAGCGCGACTTGAACATAGATTACACCTGGAGCAATGAATACCCTTGATTATCAAGTCAATACACGAGGTTCGGATTGCCCATATTAGTTTATAAAAAAATAAAAAATGTATATTTCTATTATTTTAACTTAATATTTAATATTTTTTAATGTTTACATTATAATACTATTATATATTACTATAGATTTAATTGTTATGTATTATAAATTACATAATATATATAAATAGCATAGTATAAGATATTTTAAACTTAAAAATGGTCGGGCCAAGCTTGGGTTTCAATGTTCAAGTCTGAGCTCGACTCATATTTTAAACGGATCTATTATTTAGCCCAAGTTCATTTTTCTGGTTTAATATTTTTGCCAAAATCTTTTCAAATTTCAAACAAACTTTCGAACCTGGGTGAATAACCCGACCCATAAATAGGTCTATATCTAACTATGGATAACTACATACAATTTGATCATTATAGTTGTTTTTTACTTCCACAAATGGCAAAAGGTAAGATTATATATAATTGTTCCTGTTATACCTCATCTGCATGAAGACACGTGACAGGTCAAAAGGACACTCAAACAGTAAGCCAATTATTAATAAACCAAAAGGTCGCCCTCAAGCCTCTCACCCAGAACAACCATGCAAACAAGCGCAAGCCGTTCGACATCTAGGTACCTGAGCTTTCATCTGGAACATGAAGTTGTTGGTTACCAAACATCACGTGGGTTTAATTGTTGTATACCATCAAGTTAGAATAAATTATAGGACTTATCCCATCACAGACATCCGCTCCACGCATTCTGTAATGATGGCTAGATGACAAGTCCAATACATTAACATCATATTACACAAGACCCTCAACCATAAATATCTCCAGAAGCGATGAAAAAGGAATCGACTCTCCTAGAATCCCAAACCTATACTCTGCCAACTCACCTTCAGCTCTCAACCCTAACACTCTCCTGATATTCGTTCTTTATAACCTTCGGCTCTCCGTCCCGACTAGGTGAAATGACTTTCGCAGCATCCACCACTCTCTCCTGCATACTTGCTTCTTGTTGTATCACTATATGAATAGGTATAATGTCAAATTTAGCCTTCAATGTTGATACCTTTTGTCAATTTGGCTTTCATTTTTTTTTTTTCAAGTTAAGTTTGACCATTAACCTTTCAAAAAGAGTAAAATCATTTTCTCTATTTAAAATTAATTAAAATATTAATTTTTAACAATGTTAACATAACAATCATGTGGCAATCTATGTATACTTCATGTTGACATGGATTGTTTATCTTATATATCATGTCAACAAATAATTTTAAAATGATAAAAATGATTTAAAAAATTAAAAATTCTAAAAAAGACCTTAATAAAAATTTAAAAAAATTAGCATAAAGTACATGTGGATTACTATATTTAAAAATTTAATATTTTAGTTAATATTTATGTTAAAAAACAATAATTCGACTCAGATTAATGATCTAATTTAACTCTTTTTAAAATGTTGAGAGTCAAATTTAGCTTAAAAAGTTAATAAGGGTCAAATTAACAAAAAAATGTAAACATTAAGAGTAAAATTTAATATTAAATAATATAATATGTGATTACATGGAATATTATTCATACTTTCTTAACTCTTTGACAACGCACACACACGTTGCACACACAGGTGCTCGAACCCGAGACTCCTAAGATGAACAACATCATCTTTTTCACTGGAATTTAACTTTGATATATTATTACAAGTAATTCAAATTTATTTTATTTTTATTCTTAACCATATTAATCATAATTCAAACTATAAAAAATTTAAAATTTAAATATTTATATTACTTTATTTTTATTTTCCCAATCATAATATTTTTAAACCTCCATATTTTGTAACAAAATTGAAAATTTTAAATATAATATATATTTTAATTGGGATAAGAAATATATATTGAGACAATTTGAATGACAATATAGCAATATATAATTTGCAATGAAAATTATATTTTGAGGTTAATTTTTAATTTTTAAATATGCTGGTGTGATTACATGGTAATATCTGTTCATACTTTTTTTAATTCTTTGACAAGACACATACACCTTGCACACATAGGTACTTAAACCCGAAACCACTAGGATGAACAACATTCTCTTTTCCACTGGGGTTATTTGTTGGGTTTGTTAATTTTTTTTACATAAATACTATTTTTAGCTCTTATGGTAGAAAGAATCAATGTTAATTTTTAGGTTAAAAATTCAATCTTCTAATTTTTTTAATTTAAAAATTTTAATCTAATTATTATTGTTGTTTATAATTTCTATAAAAAATTATCAATTTAATATGTTTATATGTTTATTTTTATCAACCATATATAACATTATATGAGAGTAATCTAATCAACATGCCAAATTGATAAATTTTGATGGAAAATAATAAAGATGTTAATAATAGAACTGAAATTTTTAAATAAAAAAGTAAGAGGACTAGATTTGTAACTTTTTTTAAGTATAAAAACTAAATTTCAACTTTTGTCTAAATACAGGGACTAATAAATATTTCATACCATTTCTGTATAGAAAACCAGAAGGTGGGTTCTTATTTAATTTCAATCAAGTTCTTTAAGACACCAAAATTTACACAAAAATTGGAACCTAACAAAACCAGAAGCAACTAAATTACAAAGGTTCAGCCTTACATAACAAAGTCCGCCCGTCCGATCCATCTCAAACACGACGGTAAACCGGAAAAACCAGAATCACGAAGAAAATGGAAGTCAGTCGTACGAAACACCAAGCTTCGGATCATTCTTAAACCCTACAGTTCTCTGGTAGAGGCAACACACCATCGAAGAAATCACCAAAGTATCCAGGTGGTTCATATACTAACCTCGAAATGATGTCTCGAAGCGTGATTGTTCCTTCCAAATTCCCGTCATCATCAACGACATACACTCGTTGGATCTTCAATGAGTCGAGCATTTGGATCAACTCTTTGATGGTTTCATATTTCTTGCAAGTGATCATGCCACTCAACATAGGCGATCTCGTGTCGTGTTTCTCCAAGTAGTTTTTAACTGCTAGTAGGAAGTTCTTTGCCGTGATCAATCTACGATTCACAAAAGGATTTAACTTTGGAACAACTAAGTTGAAATACCAATGCAGAATAGTACTTTTCGAAATGATTAAATGAAATGTTACAGTATAATATATTCACGGACCTGTAATCATGGTAGATCTCCGGTGCGGTTAAAAGGAACTGTACGTCTCTAAGGCTTATGTTACCTATAGCTTTTTTTCCGTCACCGGTGACAACGGGTACGCCTCCGACTCTCTTTTTCCTCATTAACCTAAATGCCTGAAGCACTGGTTCGTCTTCATGTACCTAGCATAGAAATATAGATTGCTATGATCTCAATTCCGATGAACTCTAAATGCAAAGAGATGAAAACAGGAAGAACATGAAGAAATCACGAAACCTAGCTAGCTCTCGTGAAATGTAGGGACGTGGGACTATCAAGCATGGTGAAAAAACCGAACTAAAGATCGAATCGGTTGAACTCAAGTCTCAGTTCAACCGATTGAACCAGGAAGCTCTACTGATTTTACAGGTTCAACTAGGGTTGAACCACCAAACAAACCGGTTCCTGGTCAATGCGGTCTGATTTTAAACCTATGCTCAAGCCTTTGAGTAATGGCAATGGATAAGAAAAGCATCGAATTGAAAAAAAAAAAAAAAAGGTTTTGACCAATAACAGCAACTCACCGTAACGAGTTGATTGCGTGACATCGTAGGAAGACCAATCTCGGAAAGTTTCTTGGTTCCCCAGCTTTCGAACCATTGAAGCCCAGTGCATTCCGCTAACATGTGAATCACAGCCGATTGTGTGACGATGTTATTGATATTTCCAACACCAAGATCAACTATGGGAATACTCTTCATTTTGTACTTTGAAAGCAGTAACAGCATGGTCAAAAACGAGTTTGATTGCTGCAAAGCAAGGAATGGTGCCCAGCGGAATGATCCTGAGATATCCCGGACCTGTATGGTCTCACGGGTTAACATGGATATTACATGCAACGGAGAAAGCGAGCAAAGTCCGTAATGGGAATTAGAATTACAACCTTAGTTTTCTTATAGAACTCGGAGGATGTTAGAGCCTCAAAAAAGTCTCCGGCAGTGATTGAAGCATCTTCGGAGCCTAAAGTCTTGAGCTCGGCAGGAGAGGGCATTCCGTTAGCAGAAGCGACTGCAGATTCAGCTCCGGTAGGCGAATGGTCTGTAGGTGAAGGTGGTTCTGACTGTAAAAAAGAAGGAAAAAATTCACTTTCAATTTGGTAGATGAAGGGAGCAAAGCTTGGATGAAAAATATATATAGTTCATTTTAAAAAGTGAACAGTTTAGTCACTTTACATTCTATTTCAAAACAAAGTAATCAAATTCAACGTTTTTTAAAACACAAGAAGGACAAGTTGCTTACTTTTTCTTTCATGTCATCTTAAAACACAATAAGTTAGCATTTGTTTTGATTGTCTTCCTTTTCACTTTTACTTATTTGCTTCAAAATTAAAAGTATAAAGATTAAATTGCTCTTTTTTGTAGTAAAAAGACTAATTTCTTAAGTCTATATAGTAAAAGGAAACGCCTGAGTCCCAACCAGATAGATTAATCATAAACAAAGATATATTAAATTCAATGCATTATAGTAGGCAATAAAGAGAGCAAATCACCACCAAACTATATTATTCGGACTTTGGTATATGTTCCGAACACGGGTATGTTTGGAGGGTGAAATCCCCATACTCATGTTCCAATATATATCAAGTACAAATAACTTAAAAAAAAGGTTGAAGCAACACAGGCACGAGTTTTGATATAACACAATTTCAACATAAACATCATACTAATGGATGGATGATTACAAAAAAACTTAAAAACAAAGGTTAAATTCTATCAAATTTATTGTTCTTCATGATATTTTCAAAATCCATGGCGGATGAATGAGATGCTATCGAGATACAATATGATATTTCCCCTACGAAAAGAAAAGGCTTATACCAAAAAGAGATGTTAGCGGTTTTGATTTTCAACCTAATTACAACATAGTCACGGATGCATGATCTTAGAAACTAAGAACTAAAGATTAAATTCTCTCATATTTCTTCTTCAGCATGCTATTTTCCAAATCCATGGTGAATGAATGAGATATTATGGCGCTACTATTTGATATTACCCTCGACAAAATAGAAGCTTATAGAGAAAAGAGATCGTAAAGGGTTTCGATTTTGAACCTGTTGGAGAATCCATACAGCAATGCCTGCAAACTCTACAATGCCAAGATACCTATCAATCCAACTTGAATCCTCAGGTGCATCAACATTGACAACAGGAGCACTAAGAATCTTGTTTTGGGCAAGTATTTGAACAGCCTCGGCCAAACTCGCATCCGACTTTATCTCAATCCCTGAAACATAATTTCAATTCTTTTAACCAATAAGAAACTAAACTTAAAAACATTGACAACATTATCAAATTAACACAATTATACATGAAATTTTGATTTGATTTAATTTTCACAAATCATTGACAAAATTATCGAATTAGCACCATTTTACATTCATATATTACACACAAATAATTATATTAATCTAATATATATATATGTATATATTCATTTCTTTAAACATGAATTGTTGAATCAAATTTAAAATTTCATATTTACATGTGAAAGTATATAATTGCTACTATATCAAAAAAACTAAAGTTCATGTATTAATCATATATAAATTTGATATTTATCCATTTTAAAAAAGATTAAGACAATGGTAACCCAAGAAAGAATTCCCTCCTAAAATTCCAAGAACTTGTCATCTTATATTATGTTGTTCTAACTTTTTTTTTTTTTCATTTTTCAAGTAATGGTGTCTCGCACATTCTGGACATGAGCGCGGTATATGATCCAAAGACCCTCCAAGTATACGATAATCATCAATTCAGCACCATAGCTCATATAAATTGGTGATAAATAGAAAAACATTTGTTTTTAGTTTAAAAGAGAAATTATTGAAATTAAAGCTAAATGCTAGTTTTTAACATTGATTTAACTAGGGTGAGTTCGATTTGAAAACATCGATTTTGTTTTTTAAATTTCGAATTGATTGAATCGTATATATAAGTAATTAATCAAGTTAAATTTTACTAAATACCCCTCGGGTCCCTAAAGGTTTCAAAAATGAGCAAATGGATCTTTCCCTAAAAGAATTGCAAAAATGAATTCAAATCATTTATAATTCTTATTCCAAATCACACCCACACTCCAGAAAAAAGAACAGAATTCTTGATGATACTAAGAAATCAAACATAAGCCAAAACAAAGAGAGCAAGATTAAAACCTTGAGGAGTATGAGGGAAAGCAGAGACAGGGATGCTTTCAAAGCAAGCGTTAAGTTTCTGCGTAGGGTTAAGCTTTGATTCTTGAACATCCCATAGATCTTCCACTTGCATCCCAATGCTAGTCTCTCTTTGCAGTTGCAAATTCGCCATTGTTTTTTTCGCCCCAAAAACTCAAAAATTCAAAAACCAAAAGAATAAACTTAACACACACTGTGTATTCGTAAATGGAAATTGATCATTCAACAATTAAGACGTAAATGGAAGGTTGTGGGAGATATGGAGGGGGGGTGTATATGAGAATCATAGGTCAAAATTTCGATTTCTTTGGAAGGTACCGTTGGTTGTCCCTTGTCTGGGTTTTATTATTTAAAGTGGAAAATGAAAGTGAAAAATGAAAAGGTAGTTTATCCGGTTTTTAATGGCGGCCACTCTAATGTGAGCCGGAGAGTGCTTCGCGCGCGCCTGGTTTTGACGCTATTTATTTTATTTTATTTTACATAGAATTATTCTTTTATGGCCAGATTATTGCCCCAGTCCGAAAATTCGTTAAAATTTTAAGAGGATTTAGATAAAATTATGAAGCTCAAAAATAAATTTGAATAAAAAAAAATATTTAATCCATTTAAAATATAGAGTAAATTTAAATATTAAAATTTAAGTTTGATTCAATTTAATTTAATTTTTAAAGTTTATAATATATTATATTATATCATTTATAATACATAAAAATTAAATTTATAATATATTTTTAATCTCGCAAGTAATTTTTAAAAAGTTGGCATTTGTCTTTTTTTTAAATATTTATTTTTAATATTTTATTATATTTATATAGGATATTTATAAATCTCTAATTTTATTTTGTTTGTGAAGTCTAAAGATTTTATTGGCGTACCAAATAAATTTTTAGTATATAATTGTTAAATATTAAATTAAAAATAGGATTAGTGCTTGATACATTAACAATGTATTTTTTATTCCACAAACAACTTTAAAAATTTGTCACGTGTCTTTTTTAAAAAAAAATATTTTTTAATATTTTAATTTGATTAAAAAAAGAAATTCAATGGATCCAACGTGAAAAGTTAATTGACCCGCAATTGATATGAACATCTCCAATGTGGCAAGTTAACTGCCCACTTCAACTAATTAATGGGTCACGTTATCTGCTCCATTAGGCTTGTAACAGAAAACGTTAGTGGATGATTAATTTATCATTTTTCAATAATGTTAGTGATTAATACTTTATTTTTATAAAATTTAATAATTAAGTTGAAAATTGAGTGTCTATTTTATTATTATAACCAAAATTAAGTGATTGTTAATGTAATTTATTTTAAATTTAACTTTGAAGTCAGAACTAATAAAAATAACGAAATTTAATTTATTTCTAAAGAAGTGCATCCGAACTTGAAGGATTGTGATTTTAAAGGCCATCATTATGTATTATTTAAAATTCTAACCAATTCAGATTACATTTTTTTTTTTATTTTAATTTGTTTAGGATAGGTTTGGACTTTAGATTTAAAATTTTGTCAAAAGCTCAACTTATTTAAAAAATAAGCTTACATTTTTGGGCTTTATCTACTTGCTTAAATCCTCTCATATTTAAGGTAAATCTTCGAGCTTAAACGGGTAATTCAATTTTTGGATAAGTCTATTAATAGTATAGAAAATATTATTCCAAAATATAAACTTGTTATCACAATTTGTACTACTAAACATGAAATAGAGAATTACAATGTGATTACACTCTTTAGCTAAACATGTTTACAAAATTGTAGTTTTTTATAATTGCAAGAAAGTATAATTACTTTAATCTGTATTACTCAAACAGATCCATAACGTTAGATATTTTGGTACAATGTTAAAAAAAAATTTCCTTGCGAAGCAAAATTTCCTGGCAATAAGGAGGTATCTTCTTCCAAAGACTTCAAAAACTTGAAAAGAAAAAAGAACAGAAAAAACATATATGTGTTGGAAATATATATATATATATATACATGCATACGTAACACAATCACATTAACATAGTACCAAATGAGTTTTAAGTAACATTGTCACTACCCATATATTTGACAATCGCACTCATAATTTAAGTAAAATAGTCAACTCCAATCCAAGTAACATACTCCACATGTAAAAGTCAGAGTTAAAAAGAGTTGATTTCACAAGCTGCAGAGTTTAAATCTCTTGCAAAAAAAATCAAAGTCTTGAGGAGCAAACCAGTCTTCCTTCATCTGTAGTATAGCACCAAAAGTGTTATATGTATATATTATATCCAATGTAAGCTGAAATTACAAAATTTCCCAGAAAAATGAAACATTGACAATTTAAAGGAAAAAAAATCCACTAATGGCATGGTGCCTAGAGATGTTAACTGTATAGAACCCACCCGGGTAAGAGTCTTCAGGGGAGCAGTTAGGCAGCTCCTTAGTGGACATGGTGTGTGTATGTCCCTAGGTGTGTAATAAGCCTAGCAAAACCCAAATATTGCCAAAATCGAGTTTGACTTAAAAGTCGGAGCTTGATGCTCAACTTGAACTCAATTGAACATTTGTTTTTAAGCTGGAGCTCGATTAAGCTTGTTTACCTATTTTTGTACCCAAATTTGGCTCAATAATTAAGCTTACGGTTAATAATATATATTAAGGCCAATAACGTAAATTATTAATATAAAAATATGAAAAGCTCGATAAGGCTCACAAGCCATTCGAGCGAAGTATTACTAAGCTCAAATTTGACTCGATCAACAGCTCGAGCTACTTGAGTTCGGCTCGATCGATAGCTAGAGCTCGACTTGATAATTATCAATTCGAATTCGAATTTTTTTCGAGTAGAACTTGTGTAGTTTGTGAGCACCGCTGTCTCATTTACACCCTTATGAAATAAAGAACTTACAAAAATGAAAAAAAGAACTTACGAAGTAAGGATATCCACCAGTGATACTGAAGTTTCCAGGAGCACTTTCCATAAACAAACTTATAAAATAAAGAACAAATCTACCACAATCTTCACCATTTCTCTGTTGGGGAACCTGATTGTTTTCATTTGCTTCAGTCACAAAAAGCCAATAAAAAGTGGGAAAAATGAAAAAAAAACATTTCGAGACATCAAAGAATCATCACCTTTGGTATCAATAGCGGAATTTTCGATATTGCCTGTTTCGTTACAGGCCTGTTCTCAGCTTCATATGTATCTAGAAGAAACCTGGAATTAAAACCAATAAAGTAGCAATGAAATAGATATGCAGCAAAAAGAATATGGATTCTGACACAAGTTGCAGATTCATACTTTCTAATAGCAGGTTCAAGTCGTCTTGGGCCACTCATTTGCATTGAATCAAGCAATAACATACAAGTTGTTTGAGTTTTAGATTGCAAAGGTTTATCAAAGTTGCAGAATATCAATAGATTCCAATGTCTCCTACAAAGTATCACAAATTCATATAAACCAAAGAGGGGGTAACTTGAAAATTGCATTATACCAATACGTTTAGCAGTCGGGAAAACGATACTCACCAGTGCAATATCGGAACGAAAACGTACTTCTTGGTGAAAATATGTTTCCTACTGATCCATACCAACACTTTTTCTTTAAACAATTCATCCATGTACCATGAAAACCACAAGCAATCGAGGTACGAAAAAGAAGTCCTTTGATTATCCGGGAAGTTATTCCATATTTTCCTAAGAACAATGCATGAACTCAAGATTATGAATGAGGGAAAAAAAGTGAGAGGGAGAGGAGATTCAAATAAGAAGGGCATACTCAAAGCAGTCTGAAAACTGTTTGCTATTTAACATCCCTTGTTGCCTGGTGTTTCTGGTGTTAACTCTCCTCTTATTACGTAAGAAACGACCTAGCAAACATCGATGAATCAACTTAAATATACAATTCTTTTCTGCTTCTCAAGTTGCTTTCAAAGCTATGTTATTCCGACTCTTCATTTTTGTGAAGTATTTGTGTCCTATACCCACGTCTAGCACATTTTCAAACATGGGTATAAACACAACGTAGCAAACATAGATGAATCAACTTAAATATACAATTTTTTTTTTCCACTTCACAAGTTGTTTTCAAAGTTATGTTGTTCCGACTCTTCACTTTTACGAAGTATTTGTGTCCTATACCCATGTCTGGCACATTTACAAACTTGAGCATAGGGACATTGCTCTCCAAATACATAAAATTAAAAAAAAAAAAAAACTTCTAAGATACTCAAGTCAGATGTGCATATATCCAAAACTCAAATTAGAGTCCGAATAACATAACTTCAAAGACGAGCTAATGCTCAAAGTAAATTACCATATCAAAGTTATGTTGTTCCGACTTTTCATTTTTACGAAGTATTTGTGTCCTATACCCATGTCTGGCACAATTACAAACTTGAGTATAGGGACATTGCTCACCACATACATAAAGAGAAAACTTAAAGATACTCAGGTCAGATGTGCATATATCCAAAACTCAAATTAGAGTCCGAATAACATAACTTCAAAGACAAGCTAATGCTCAAAGCAGATTACAATATCAAAGTTCCAACAACTATATCCATATGTATACTATAATAAAAGAACTAAATGAATTGGTGTCACGAGTCAATTATATACGTCAATTTAGTTAAATGCTTAAATTTTTTAAATTAAAATCACAATTACAAAATCTTGAGAGGGGTATTTCGATATTTTAATTTCAATAAATAAAAAATTTATATCAAATACTTATAAAACTAAAGAAGCTTAAGCATAATTTTCTTTAAAATACTTGCATGCCCAACACATTCACTCAAGTAAGTCCAAACATAAGAAAAAACTTATAAAACTAGAGAAAGTTAAGAATAATCTCTATCAAATGCTCATATAAATTATTAAATAAATACATAATGGGGCACCCATTATCTAAATGATTAATAATTAAAGTCCAGATAAAAATTTATTTAAAAATAAAATTTGATCAGAGAATTTTTTTATCTAAAAATACTTAAACATCCTCAAATTTATTTAGCTCTTACTATAATTTTATAAGGGTGTTAAATAAATTAACTTTAGTTAATGTGTGTTTAAAAAAATGAATAATTATAAATGGTTAAAATATAATATTAGTCTATGTAGTGTTATAGATTTGAAATTTAATCCTCTTACTTTAAAAGTTCAAAATTCAATCCTTCCACGTTTTCAATTTAAAAATCCTTGTCTAATCATTATCATTGATATTTTTTGTCAAAATTACATGTCACATAATATGCCAACAGCCTAACCCATGTGCCAAGTTCATAAATTTTAACAAAAATACTAACAATAATTGAATTGAAATTTTTAAATTAAAAAAAAAAAGTAAATATTTCATTTTTAAATTAAAAGTATAGAGATTAAATCTTAAATTTTATCAAATTAAAAAAAAATAACAGCATATTTTAACCCATATAAATTAATTAAAGCATAATAATAAATTTAACCCTAACATTTACCCATTTTGTTACATTAGCCCTTAACCTTCAAATTTTAGTAAAATGCTTTCTATTGGACAAAATAAACTGACCGAACTGTTAAAACTTTAACGAATCAAGATGCTCACTCACATGTCAATCCATGTATGATTGGTAAAAATTCAAAAAACTCCAAAAAATTTTACAAAAAATATTTAAAAAATTATCCATGTTAGTAATGATGTATACATAAAATATCATGCAAGCTATAATGTAAATGCTATTAAATTTTAATATTTCAATCAGTTTTTTCTTCAAAAAATAATTTGATTAAATTTTTAAAGTTCAAAGCCCAAGTGACAAAATAGCTAAATGTTAGAGCTAATTTTGTCTTTATACAATTAATTAAGGGTAAACTACACTCATGGCTATTTTACCTCGAGTTTTATTTTAATCATCTATATTTGAAATGTTATGTTTTAATCACACACGTTATCGTGTAATAACATTTTAGTCACTGAGCCATTAATTGTTGTTAACGATGTACCGGTAAGTTGATGTGGCATGTTAAATCATCATTTCAAACAAAAGTTTTAAGTTAAATTATACAATTGATCCCCATATTTTTTTTAAGCAATTTAATTTTCTCTTTTTATGTTTTTTAATTTTTTTTTTACTTTTTTTCATTCTCTTTTGTTTCTCCCTCTATTTTACTACCTTCTCAATTTATTTTAACATATCAAGAAATCAAATTGACAATGAAGAAAGAAGCAGTAAGGCGAAAGCCATCATTGCCTATAACCAAAACCCATAAACTCATATCATCTGTTAACTATCAAAACCCTTCACCATTTGCCATCATTTTCATTTTTTAGATGTTTTAGATGACTTTCGACTTTTTACTTTTTTTTTTACTGTCAATTCAACTTACTGATACATTAAAAAAAGTGAAAAAAGTAGGAAAACAAAGAGAAAAGCAGAAGAGAATTGAATGAAAAATAAAGAAAAAAAGAAAATTAAAAAACATAAGAAAAATTAATTGTTCAAAATGAAAAAAAATATATGAGAATTAATCTTATAATTTAACCTAAATTTTTTGTTTGAAATGATGATTTAATATGCCACGATAGTTTATCGTTACACCGTTAACGATTCAATTACTGAAATATTACAACACAATTAAGTAAGTAATAAAAACGTAACATTTTAAATATAAGTAATTAAAACGTAATCTGAGATAAACAAAATTGACTATGGATGTAATTTACACATTAATTAATAAACCCCTAAAACTAACAAATTACCACAGTATTCAAATGCAATACCGCAGATCTAGACTACTAAACAACTGACGGCTGACGGAACCTGATCGCATAAACGATTTTCATATAATTACACAAATCGATGAAAGACCCATCAGAAGAAGTAATAAAAAAAACGAAACAAGGTAGTGGATGCTTATAGCTTCTAAGCTGAGGAGATACTGAGAAGAAAAGAGTAAATGAAAAATATTTATATTACCTGAAGCTGAAACAGTGGAATGAGTTACCGTACAGGAAGTTCCTTCTTCATCTTCGCCTATAAATTGTATTTCAGGTTGCTTTCTCTTCGCCATTTCCGGCAACAAGTGAAACCCCGCTTTAATTAAGGATCGAATTTTTGAAAGGGAGGAAACGAAGGCACTTACGGATTTTCATAAATACATTCAGCTATAGCATTAGTAGCAGGTAATAGTCGGGTCAAGTTGGATTTGAATAGGGATCACTTCTTAACTTTTCACTTAAACTCTCGATATAAATCCAACTTGACCCAACCCGATTAAGATTTAATAGAGGATAAAAATATAATTTCCTTAAAACGCTATTGTTCAAAAGGTAAAAGTCAAACATTTTGGCTTGGGTTAAAATTAAGTAGTCAATCAATATCACACGGTGAACCCATTAATTTTCTAGTGGAATTGATACGTACTTGTACAAACTTATTTTGTAAGGGAGGAATTTGGATTTTTTATAAAATTAATTAATTACATAAATAATTTATTTTTTTATTAAATATATAAATGATCTAAAATCTACCGTGAAAGTTGATGGAACCAAATAATATGATGTCACTAATATGCCACGTCAGCAACTCAAATAAAAAAATTAATTTTTGGTGAAACAATGTAAAATGACGGCACCTATATAAATATTATTGGGAACTGGTGGTACCATTTAAAATGGCTCCACCTGAAAAAGGAAATTTTTTTAAAAATCTCTTTATTTTTCAGAAATTTCAGTATTTTCATAGTATTTATACAGGTGCACCATTCTACATGGCTCCACTAAAAAAATAATTTTTTATTTGAATTGCTGACGTGGTATGTTGATGACACTATATTATTTGGTTCCACCAACTTTCACTATAGATTTTAAGTCATTTACGTATTTAATAAAAAAATAGATTATTTGCATAATTAATTAATTTTTTGGGGTTAATTTTATAAAAAAAAGCCGAGGAATTTTCATAAATACATTCAACTTTGCGTTAGTAGCTTCTATGAAAGGGTCAACTCAAGTTAGGTTGGGTTTGAATCGAAAGGATAAGTGAAAAGTCGATTAATTAAGTAAATTAATTTTAATTGGATTGGTTTAGGGTCAGTTTACTATTAAAATTGAAAAGTGTTATTGAAAAGTGATGTAGAACAATGTTTTTAAAATTGTTATAGTGTTTATCATTGTTGTTATATCCTTTCGACTTAAGACACATGGTAGAACAAGCCATTTGAGAAACACTCACGAAAACCACTCCACTCATTACTAATTGCCTTTAAAGGTATGAATGTTTAGAGTAAAAATTGTGTAAATAAATATATAATTAAAGTTCGATATCTGCAAGCGAACATGTTAAATTTTAATATAGTTTTGTGTTTTAATGGAACACCGATAAATTTTCTGATTATTGTACTCATTAAAGGTTGAATTAAATCTAAAAATATCGTCTACAATAGCAAGTCCAAACAATAATCACTAAAAATTATATTATGATTATTAATGTTAACAATTAAAGTCATAAAATAAAACTAAACTACTAAAATGAAGTTGACAAATGAAAAAACTCTCGAATAACAAGCAAAAGATTAACTCACTTCAATGATCGCAATTAACTTTGAAATCGAGTTTTATTGGTGAATTAGTTATTAATTAACTAGCAGGGGTGTAAATGAACCGAGTTCAAATGAACAAGGGTATGTTCGTGTTCATTTATTTATTTTTAAAGTTGTTCATGTTCTGTTCGTGTTTGTTTAAATTTTTAATATCATGTTCGAATTTGGTTCGTTTATTATTCAGTGTGTTCGAGCTCGATTCGTTTAGCGCTCGCAAACATGTTCGTTTATATGTTTGCGAACATGTTCGTTTATACGTTCATAAACATGTTCACATACATGTTCGTTTATGTTAACTAAACAAACAAACGAAAAAATAAAATAAAATAAAATCAACTAAATAAAAAACTAAGTTGCAAACAAATAATTAGATAGATTTAAAACAAAACATATTACAAGTGAAACAATTCAAAAAGATAACACAAAAAATGCTGCAACAAACACCAATTAGAAAAGTTGACATCATAAATAATACATTCTCTTTTAATGAATCGAATGATACCACATCCTGAAAACATCAAATATAAAAATGCATGAGTTTCACCCATCAATTTCAATAAAGAAATAATATATAAACCAGAAAATTACTAGATTAACTACTTTTGAAATTTTTCAAAATTCTAACTTTAAAGTAAAAAAATCTTTTTAATTTCTACTTTGCTCTACATAAAAAATTAAAATTCGATGACCAAATTAAATAATATTTCAAATTTTAAATAAATAAAACAAATACTTGAAAGTTACTTACTTTGGCTTTCTTTTTCAACCCATAAAAGTTTTGATACCAATCGAAACCACAAAGTAACATTTGCAACCTAACAATTCTTAAAGATGAACGGTATGCATCAATCACTTTACCACCAACACTAAACAGATTTTTAAGCCATCGTGATAATAGGAGCAGACAATATTTCACAAGCCATTTTTTATAAAATTCGAAACTTGAGGTTATTAACCTTCCACCACTCCAAGGCATCAAAATCACCACAATTTTTCTTTCAAATGAACACTCATTCTTCCAAGTATATATATAGTTCAGATTTAACATTGTCAACAATTTCAACACTTCTAATATATCTCTCAAAATTGGACCTTCTGGTCATAACTTTTCCTTTGTCTATTCTACTAGTGGTAGAAGCATTACTAACATCACTTTATTGTACATCATTTTCCATTAATGTACCAACATTAGTTGCTGCATATTCATCCACATACTTCTTATAAAGCTCATATAAACTATCACGCACAATGCGAATTTGTTTTGGAACTTCCTCTTCAAAATAAATGAGACCAAAACTGAAATCAATCAATTTCATCTTATGCATTGGATTTTTTATTTATATATTTTTTTAGATTTTACTATTTGGGGGCTTTTATTATTCTAAAAGATGATAATGGGCTCAACATGTATTGTAGTGGGTCTCCCATAATATTATTATGGGATTTAACAATAGTTTGAACAAATTAATTTAATATTTTTATAAAAAAATATCATTAATAAATAAACGAGTTTATAAACGAGTTAATAAACGTTCGTGAATATAAATGAACCGAATATACCTTTGTTCGTGTTCGTTCATTTATTAAACGAATATAAAATTTTTGTTCGTACTTGTTTATTTAGCTTAATAAACAAACATTATACGAATGGTTCATGAACAGTTCATCGAACGTTCTATTCATTTATACCCCTACTAATTAGTATTACCTCTCGGCCTCTACTAATTAATTAACCGATCAATACTCACTTATCTTTTGACCTTACTTTCTTAATCAGAATAAATCACAATTTACTCGGTAAACTTATCTTTCAACTTAAATTACTTCCATTAGCTTTTAACTGTAAAAATAGACGATTTAAAAAAGAAGAAGATAAATTTATTATTTAAGTAAACATATAAAAATTAATTCATCAAATTTTAAGTAAAAAAAAAGAACAAAGTACAATTTATCTCTTTGTACAAGAATCTTTATAGTACTTTAATACCGTCTAATCTATTAGCAAGTAGCAACTAAATCACCTTCCAATACGACAGCGTTTGATATAATGTAATTGTAAAAACCAAGACGGGGGTGTTGTGAACTTCCGTTCCGTTCCGTCCACCAAAAAGGGTTTTTTAATAAAGAAATAAAATTCGTAAAGAAAATAAATACTCTCAAACAAACAATTTTATAATTTCAATCTTTCAATTTCTCTCTTTTTAATACAGTGGTGAAGAGAGACAAAAAAAAAAAAAAAAGAGAAAAGGAGAGAGTCATGGTGTCAACGAGACGAAGTGGATCTCTATCTGGTAATAATAGCAAGAGATCTTCTTCTTCTTCTGAAGATAAGCCTCCATCTCCGAAACGACAAAAGGTTTCAGCGTAAAACGCATCCAAAAGATTTTTTTTGAATTTTCTTGGTTATTTGAGGGGTTTGAGAGTGGCGGATTTGAGTGAAGGTATTTGACTTTTCAGCGGTTTTGTTTTTGTTTTTTTGCAGGTGGAAAATGCGGAGAAATCGATGCCGGCGGCGGAGAGTTCCAAAGAAATGTGTACGCCGCCCGCCGTGGATCCCGGAGATTGTGGGAACGGTGAGACTCCGATCGCCGGAGATGATGTGAATAACGCTGGGAAGGGTGAGACATCATCGGCTGCTGTCGCCGTGGTAGCGCCGATCGCTGATGGTTAGTTTTGTTTTGGTTCTCAGCTTTAAGTGATTGGTTAATGTCTTTGCTATTTTGAGTTTCATTTTAGTGAAATTGGATTTGCATTTTGTGTTTTGAGATGCGTCCGTGTCTCGAAATCTGGTTTTCAGTTATTTCATTTCTTGCTTCTTGAATTGAAGTTAGGATTCGCATTTGCTTTTTCTGATTTTTTTTTTTTAAATTAGAGTGTTATTTTTTACTGGTTTGCTTGTTGTCTTGAAGGTGTCACTTTCAGTAAGTTATTGGATTTGCTTTTTAGTTATTTCATATGGCTTCCTGATTTTAAGTGTCATTTGACTTCAGTTTGGATTTGCATCTGCTTTTCTGAATCTTTTTTGAAATTGGAGAGTGTTACTTTACGGAGTTGCTTGTTGTTTTGAAGGTGTCTATTTCTGTAAATTATTGGATTTGCTTTTTCTTTATTTCATTTATGGCTTCCTATAGTTTGAGTTAGTTTGGATTTGCATTTGCTTTTCTGAATCTTTTTTCTTTTTGAAATTTGAGTGCCCTTTTTACTGAATGTGGATTTCCTTCTTGTGTTAAAGGTTCTGCGCCGGTTCTGTTGGATAAGGGGAGGAGTTCATTCACTACGTGGAGTATTTCCCAGAAACAAAATCCAAATTTTGATACATCTACACCTTGGTGCAGACTTTTATCGCAGTCTGCGCAGGTAAATTCAAACCTCTTTTTTTGAAAACATCTCTCTAGTAATTACTCTTTCTTTGCTTGGTAGTTGACATAAAAAGCATTGTACTTTCAGATTATCTTTTGGATAAGAATCTTCTGTCTGTATATTTATTCATTTTGTGGGTATCGCACATTTTAGATATCTGAATTACTAGTTGTCTTTCTGAGTTTTGACTTGTATATATATTGTGATACTATTTCTAATGAGTTGGTCACACTTGTGAACTACAGAATCCTAATGTTTCCATTTGCACATCAAATTTCACGATTGGCTCGTCGAGTAAACACTGCAATTTCCAATTAAAGGATCAGACAATTAGTGCAGTGCTTTGCAAGATAAAGCACACCCAGGTATCACTTAAATTTTACATTCAATATGTTACCTTTTTTTGGATTGATACTAAATTAAGAACACTTATGCATACACATGGTATTTGCCACTCCCTGATTATTTTGTGGGCATCCTGCAGTGGCCCTTTTTTTAGATGCATTAGCTCTTTGGATTTTGGGTTTTCTGCTTTTTTTTCTGCCTCCTTATTTCTCAATGTTTTGTTTGGGCAGTCACTGCTTATATTTGTGTTGTGGAGATAAACTCCTTAATATGTACATGCAGTATGAGTACTCATTATTTGTCGACATGATCAGCACGAAGGCAGCGCAGCAGCCATGTTAGAAAGCACTGGGAGCAAGGGGTCAGTGCAAGTAAATGGGACAGTGCTGAAGAAAAATAACACTTGTGTGCTTAAGTCGGGTGATGAAGTGGTATTCGGTTTGCTGGGGAATCATGCATATGTATCCTTTCCTTGGGTTTGAGGGCAATCAGTTAAAGTCCACGTTTTGTTTGTCGAGTGTTATAATTGTGCTTTTGCTCTTATAACTTACTGGTTATTTGTTTTTATGTTTATGCTTATTTTTGTTATCTCCTTAATATAATTTCAATTAATTTAGATATTTCAGCAACTCATGACTGATGTTGCAGTTAAGGGTGCAGAGGTCCAGAATACCATAGGAAAATTTCTGCAGCTTGAGAGGAGGTCAGGAGATCCATCAGCTGTTACTGGGGCGGCTACCATATTGGCATCACTTTCAAGCTTGAGGCCAGATTTATCCCGCTGGAAATCGCCTCCTCAAGGCAGCAGTAAGATCCAGCAGGTGACTGAGGTGTCTAATGCTGCGGATGTTGATCTTGATGGCATGGAAGGAAATTCAACTGCAAACATAGGGAATGATAAAGCTGCAGAGGTTGGATCAGTCAACAAGAATCTTCATCTTGATTGCAACCACGACTCCAACACAGAGGCAGGCAATGTAAAACTCTCTGGGGTGAATGATTTGCTAAGGCCTTTCTTGAGGATGTTTGCACCATCAACTAGTTGTAATCTGAAATTGAGTAAAAGTATCTGTAAACAGGTATTGGACGGAAGAAACGAGTGGGTGAAGGACTCACAGCCGACGATGCTATCAAGTATATCACTTCGCTGTGCTGTATTCAAAGAGGACATTCATGCAGGAATTCTTGATGGCAGAAACTTAGACGTGTCATTTGATAACTTCCCATATTATTTAAGGTATGGTACAATTTTGGGCATACTATCTCTTTTTTATTAAAAAAAATGTTTCAAATATAAACCAGATTTCTCTTAATCTTTTTTTTTTCATCACATTCCTGCCTATGCAAGTACAATTAAGAGCATACCTAAACTCTGGCTTGTGCGCTATATTACAACATTCAATGATCAATTTGGATTTTTTTTTAAAGTTTTTGGCAATTTCATATTTTACTAGAAAATATTTTGGCAGTTGTTTCTCAGTTTGTGTTAAATTCTTTCGTGTTTTGAATCCAAGTAGAAGGGTTTGGGAAGATAATTGGAAGTTAGTTTATCTTGCAACCGAACTTTTCCAACATGCATAGGACCATCAAGAAAACCTGCTAGTTTTACTCATTAATATAACCACTCTATTTCTATTTGTGACTCCCCGGTTGCCTGTGTTTTATGTGCTAGTGGAAGAAAGACAGTGAAAACGTAAAATTGCTATTTTTGGACTCGACTAAAGCTGGAACAGAACATTTTCCCCATCGACACTGATCTAACCATTTGAGATTCAAAGCTTATTTCCGATGGAAGGTCTTCTATTTAACCATGAAGGAAACTGGGTTTGATTAGTCTATGTTGGGAGTTAGAGTATGTTGATTCCTAGAATGTTAGGAGAATGGAATGGAAGGAAAAGAGCCAAGTTAATTGGGCATAAGCACATGAAATAAAATTCAAGAGAAAGAATTAATTTGAGAGTGGATGGATGAGGAAGGTATCTCAGTGCTCACTGACTTTGGAAGCTAGCATGGACAGAAGCTAACTTGGTTACTGAATCTTGATTTGGTTATCTAGAAAAGGAACTCTGTTAGTGAGCATGAGAGACTGTTAGGGAAAGAAAGAATGAGAAACAAGTAGGTCCGCTCTTCAATTATCTTTCTTCAATAAATCTCTGACCGTGTTGGTATGTGATAAAACAATAGCTAGTAATTGAAAGTTGTCACTGTTCGTATGATAGTTTAGCTCTTGAAGTTTATGCTGTTTAGTCTTCTATCCATTCTCAATGTTTTTTCCCAATAGCTTAGCTCTGAGTTTTGTTACGTATTGAATGATACATCATTAACGGGTGAATTTCTATCTTTCCAGTGAAAATACAAAAAATGTGCTCATAGCAGCTTCAATTATACACCTCAAGCACAAAGAACATGCAAAATATACTTCAGAACTAACCACTGTGAACCCACGGATTTTGCTCTCTGGCCCTGCAGGTATGTGAGTATGCTTTGTTATTCTTGTTTCTATTATTAGTAGCATTAAGCTGCAAAACTGAGCTTTTCCTTCAAATGTAAATGCAGGGTCTGAGATATATCAGGAGATGCTGACGAAGGCGCTTGCTAATTATTTTGGGGCCAAATTGCTCATTTTTGATAGCCATTCTTTTTTGGGTGTAAGACATCACTTTTATGGGTTATTTGATTGTTGACATTATTATGTTACTATGGCTGTCATCATCCAATTTCTTTGTTAGCATATTATTGCTTCATAAATCAAAGATACTAAAGGCACATAACTTGGTAAATTATTGATCTAAATATGTTATAGGGTTTGTCTTCAAAGGAAGCTGAGCTTTTGAAGGATGGTGTCAATGCTGAAAAATCCTGCACCTGCAACAAACAGAATTCTGGGCCTATTGAATTGGCCAATAGTTTGGCTCCAGCTGTTGAAGCAGACACTTCAAGTGCTGTGCCTGATGCTACTTGTGACCCTGAATCTCTGCCAAAGACAGAAGCTGATACCATGCCCTCATCTGGATCATCTAAGAATAAAATGTTTAAGATAGGTATTTACATTTTCTTGAAAGACCTTTCAGATTAGGTTTTTGTGTCATTAGCATTTTCATAGGCATTGTTATTTGGATTTGGTTTCGTGACTATTTACCTAACATGGATCATGCAGGTGACAGAGTAAAATTTATGAATTCAACTTCTAGCAGTCTATATCCAGCAGCATCTACATCTAGGTACTGCAACCACCCTCTACTATAGTTGGAATGATTCAAAAGGTGGCTTGAATTCAGCGTGTTGTCTCTTCTCATTTTAGCATCCAATGATCCAAGTGATTAGTTGTTGGAACTTATCTGCAAGTCTTGCCCATTTGAATCGAAGACTCATCTTTCTAGTACTTTGCTTTCAAATGTCAGCATGGTCCTCAATAACCTAGTCTCGATGAAATCATTTGATGAGAGCTAAAGAATAACTGTGTTCCTACACAGTTTTAATTTAATTGGAACCAACTAACATGTTTTAGTGATATTATGTCATTTTAAATGCCCTTCCGTTTCTCTCATTTAAGGGTGAAAATGAACATGCCCTTCCACTTGATATCAACTCACCAAATATGGCCAGCGATGCTGTTTTCTAGTTTTATCCTATTTCTCACTATTTTTTTTGTGACTAGGCATTTTCTATTACCATGCTTTAAGTTATTCTTTTATCAATTCAATCTACAGAGGCCCCCCGTATGGGGTTCGCGGGAAGGTCATGTTACTCTTTGCGGACAACCCTTTTTCAAAAATTGGTGTAAGATTTGATAAACCCATACCTGATGGCGTTGACCTTGGAAATATTTGTGAGGGGGGCCATGGATTTTTCTGCAAGGGTAATGTTTTGTACATCTCTCCATGTTTTGCATCTATGTTTAAGCTTATGATTACTAAGCCCTGTCTCTGTTTCTTTCACTCTTTCTTGCAATGTAGCTTCTGACCTTCGTTTGGAGAACTCAAGCACAGAGGATTTAGATAGATTACTCATTAACACTTTGTTTGAGGTGACTTATTCTTTATCTTCGACCAGCTGTATTATTGTCTGGCTGTACAGTTTGCTTCCATTTTTTTATTTCTTATTAACTTAAATCTAATATTTTTGTCAGGCTATATCCAGTGAGAGCAGAACTTCTCCTTTTATTTTGTTTATGAAAGATGCTGAGAAGTCTCTTGCAGGAAATACAGACTCTTACACCACATTTAGGAGTAAACTTGAAATGCTTCCTGATAATGTCATTGTAATTGGTTCACACACTCATACTGACAATCGTAAGGAGAAGGTACATTTGTTTTTTGTTTTAACCTTTCTGAGTTGTTTATGACTGGATGCAATTGTTCCCCGCCTAGATCGATACTTGTTCACTTCTGGCATGAACTAAATGTATAAAGTTTTTGACAGAAAGCTTCAGCTAAAATCCTCATTAACTGGTTCTTATTTGGTCTCTTGCTATCTTTTGATGCCTTAAGCTAAATGAATTCATCTTGTTTTGGATTGTGAAAAGATAAATTAAGACATCAATATCAGAGAGGAGTTGAATCAAATTTGCAAAAGCAATGAATTTACGTGGTAGGGTGATGCAAAAAGGAAGTTAATGGTGTTAATGACAAAAGAAATGCTGTTCTTCAGATAACTGCTTCCTGTCTTTTAGTTGTTACGTAGGCAATCTCTATTACCTGTGTAACCCTACCCCTGTTTTTATATGATCTGTGATATATGTTCTGAATAGCATTAGCTATTAAACATAATTTTTTTTTTAGTTTGGGGGTAATCTTCTATAATAAATAATAAGAAAGATTTGTGGTTGAGTATGTTTACATTTCTTAGTCATTATTTTAAGGTTTTTCCCAGGAGACTCTAGAGTAATTTGGTTTGTCTTCTCATTTGTATGTTAGATCTAGGAATACCTTACCCTATTGTACTTTATCCTTGCAGTCGCATCCTGGTGGTTTGCTTTTCACAAAATTTGGTGGAAGTCAAACTGCTCTCCTTGACTTGGCATTTCCGGTAATGATTCTATCTTTTGAACAGTCTCTCTCTCTCTGGTGGGGGCTAAGTTTTGGTCTATGGATGGTTATATTTATTTTATTTACTATTTTTGTAACTAATGGTGATTGTGGGTGGTTTCCACAATGAAGGGGTGCAAAGCTGTTTGCGTATCAAGACTTATTTGTGGTTCTTCCTTTTGAAACTTTTGATTAGTTTGTAATAGAAGATGCTCGCATTACAAGTTTCTCATACTCTTTTAACTTGTGAAAATGTCATGTAATGATGATTCTCATGTAATTTATCTTTACTTCTCTGATGATTGGTCCGAAAGCTTTTAGTCTTTTACCCATTCCTTAAACATCATGCTCGAAGTATTTATTCTTTGCCAGTCATACGGGCTGTTCTATTCTCCAATGGCTTTGCTGGGTTATTGGCATTTTCTGTCAGTCACACTGTAGAGTATTTGATTTCGTGTTCAACTGTGCATTTCTTGGAAAAAAGGTCCTAATTCTGGGTTTTACAATGATGCAAGTTATGCATTGGTACTGACTGTAGGTATCATTCCACATATAACTCAAGAATTTTTCACATTTTGGTAGTTGCATGTTATGTAAGTCATTAATATTTTTTTTTCTTCGGTATTGCATTGAAATGCTTGAGTAGAAGCTGTCTGAGCCTTTTCACGTTGATGGAATTAATGTTTTTAATTGCATGGCATGTAAACCGAAAATGGTAAGTTTGAAGTTATTTGAATTTCTCTTGTGGGAACTGAATTTGGAGCATATTGGTAATATGTTGTATTTAGTATTGGATGTCTCATTGAATTGAATCTGGGATAACTAAGTTTAGTTCTATTTTTAGTTGAGCTGTTTCATCTTTACGCTACTTTTAGTTATAGTTATGTTGTAAAGATGCTGGAGCAGCTGTTCACGTGCCCTGTTTTTGCATTTGTGCTTTTCCTCCTACACTCACTTGTAAATTTTTGAGTTCACACTTTATCATGTTAGAGGTTATGTATAGGTTATTGTTAATTTAAGGGGTGATGTTTTGATAGTTTTTGGATATTAGGTTGCATGATGGGAGAAGGATGTTCCTGGAGGCTACAAAAATTTTGACTAAGCTTTTTCCAAATAAAATTTCCACGTTAGAGGCTGTTTTCTAGGTCATTGTTAGCTAAAGGGGTGTAATGTTATGATATTTCAGGATAGTTTTGGTAGGTTGCGTGACAGGGGGAAGGAAGTTCAGAAGGCTACTTAAATTTTTACTAAGCATTTTCCAAATAAAGTTACCATTCATATGCCAAACATGTTAGAGGCCATTGTATAGGTTATTGTTAATTTAAGGGGTGTGATGTCTTGCTATTTTCAGGATAGCTTTGGTAGGTTGCATGACAGGGGGAAGGAAGTTCCGAAGGCTACAAAAATTTTGACTAAGCTTTTTCCAAATAAAGTTACCATTCACATGCCACAGGTCCGTATGGTGTATCCCAAATATGAGTTGTGTTTGTTGCTTCACATATATGTGTTCTTTAAAATGGAACTTATTATTGAAGCTTATAAACTACAGGATGAAGCCCTGCTTGCATCTTGGAAGCACCAATTGGATCGTGATGCTGAAACTCTTAAAATGAAGGGGAATTTGAATCTCCTACGAACTGTTAGTTTTCCTCTTTTTTGGTCTTTTAAATGCTAAAGATTGGTTTATGTTGCCTTTATCTTCTATTGGAGGCTTTAGGTTTTGTGAAACTTTTAGTCCTCTTCAGATAGTCATTGCGGAGTTCTAGAACTCTTAATTGCTATTGAGGATGGAACAGTTGCATGGGAGAACTTCCCTGGCTATTCACCTAAATATTATATTATAGAAACTGTTGTATGGTTAGAAGATCCTTTTTCTTTGCAAGCCTTTTTTGTACGTGTATACCTATTATGTTATTCTTTTGGGGTATGATGTGGTGTGGCTTGCACTTTGGAATTTACTTTGGAATAAATTTACTGCTCCTGATCTTAGGATTAGGATTTAAAATCTGAGAATTACTTCTAATTTGATGCTGGGTTGGGAAATATGGTCACATGAAATCATTTACGAAGTTCCTGACATGTTGAGGGAGCATTTTCCAAGAGGTCTTGTCAAAGGGTGGTAATTCTGTGCAAAAGTTCTTTTGTGTGTGCAAGGTTTCCTTGTAAAGTCTTTTTCCAAGTTTTATGGATGTCCAAAGGCTAAAATTTGGAGCAATCGATTTGTGAATGCAGGATGAGATTATTGATGTTTTCACCATGTGTATTTTCCCTTTAGGTTATTTGGCTTCATAATTGCTCTCCCGGTCACCTTTCTTCCTCTGGCCCTTAGTATTAGAGATTGTGGTTACCTTTTCTATTACCAGGACAAGTTTTAAACTGGTCTTAGACTTCATGCTAATTGACTCTAATCTTAAAATTTTTCAATGTTTGATTACTCTCTTGACATATATATGTGGTGGCATTTTGAAAATGATTACTATTGTTATATTTTTCATTCTTTTATGTAGGTTTTGGGTCGGAGTGGGATGGAATGTAAAGGGCTTGAAACTTTATGCATCAAGGATCAAACCCTTACAAATGAAAGTTAGTTTTCTTTTTACATATCATCATATCAATAATCCTAGAGTTGAAGGTTATAAATTTATATTTTGCCATCCATTCTAGGTGCTGAGAAAGTTGTTGGGTGGGCTTTAAGTCACCATCTAATGCAGCATCCTGAAGCGGATGCTGATGTGAGGCTTGTTTTATCATGTGAAAGGTTCAGGATACATAATCTTTTCATTTCTGTTAGAACATTTTAACTGCACAGTCAGTTGTTGGAGATGCAATTATAACACCATTGCTATTCTGGCAGCATTCAATATGGCATTGAGATCTTACAGGCTATTCAGAATGAATCTAAAAGCTTGAAGAAGTCACTTAAGGTTCTTGCAGTACCTTCCTGAAAAATGAGATGGTCTATGAAGTCTCATTTTGGTTCTCTGATTCCTAAATTATGGTGTATTCTCTTCTGAGTAAATGTCCATTAATCTTCATTGTGGTGGTTTTGGTGATCCCAGGATGTCGTAACTGAAAATGAATTTGAGAAAAGGCTTTTAGCTGATGTTATTCCACCCAGTGATATTGGAGTTACCTTTGACGATATTGGAGCTCTTGAAAACGTGAAGGATACATTAAAGGAGTTAGTTATGCTTCCTTTACAGAGGCCTGAACTCTTTTGCAAGGGGCAACTTACTAAGGTTATCTAGGATATAGCAATGAGCTGATTCATTTAAATTTTTGCTAGCTAAGTTGCATCTTTTTGGTATTCTTCTATGGATTTCTTTTATTCTCTTTGTTTGCAATGAATATTCTCACTGTGAGCTATTATGTTGGCAGCCTTGCAAGGGCATACTCTTATTCGGACCTCCCGGAACTGGGAAAACTATGCTGGCAAAAGCTGTGGCTACTGAAGCTGGTGCGAACTTCATTAATATATCCATGTCAAGCATCACATCAAAGGTCAATTTTGTTGTTCCTCTTGCCTGATTTAATTTTGCTATTGTACCATATCTTACTTGAAATTATATATTTATTTTGCTGCAGTGGTTCGGTGAGGGTGAGAAATACGTGAAAGCCGTTTTTTCCTTGGCCAGTAAAATTGCTCCAAGTGTCATATTTGTTGATGAGGTTAGTTATTCATGATCCTCAATTTGTATTTTCAATTTGGGTCTATGCCAATTCATTGTGCCGTTTCCTCTCTGCTGTGACTTGTAGGTTGATAGCATGCTGGGCCGGAGAGAAAATCCTGGGGAGCATGAAGCCATGCGTAAGATGAAAAACGAATTTATGGTGAACTGGGATGGTCTACGTACAAAAGACACAGAACGGGTCCTTGTACTTGCAGCCACAAATCGGCCTTTTGACCTTGATGAGGCTGTCATTAGAAGGCTGCCACGGAGGTAAAGTATCAGTATGGCTCCTTTTGGAGGAAAATGAAGATACACATAATGCACGTTCCCCTTTATTTTAAAATAAAAAAGGCTTTCCACTAAATGAAACTGTGGGAACACAACTGCCTACTTTCCTGCTAGAGCTTTTTCCCGAGATAAGATCTTACCTTTTAGAGGAAAGATGAATGAAAAGGCCTTTACAATCATTTTTGGAAATATAAAATTTCTTGTACGATAATATTTGGTAGAATTTTTGCAAAAAACTATTTCCTTTTTTCTATACTTTCTTTTGATGCAGTCCAACTTCTGCACATATGTGCTGCATGTCATGCATATATCACAAGCTTAATCCAGTTTAAGTTACTGGTACTTTGAGGCTTTGTTCTAATGGTTTGGTAATTTGGCAGATTGATGGTAAATTTGCCAGATGCTGCAAATAGAGGGAAAATACTAAAGGTTATTCTTGCAAAGGAGGACTTGTCCCCTGAGGTTGATTTTGATGCAGTTGCGAGTATGACAGATGGATATTCTGGGAGCGACCTTAAGGTTCTATCGTCTGGTCTTTTTCTAACTTCTGATGGATTTTCTTGTAGACTCTACTAGCTGACTGCTTGATTATTCTGTTATATTGCAGAATCTTTGCGTGACTGCTGCGCACCGTCCAATTAAAGAGATTTTGGAAAAGGAGAAAAAGGTATATATTGTGGTACATGTCTCAATGACTAATGTTTACTGTATTTTTTGTATTGATTCATTTTGGCTCTATTCATATAATTTGTCTATGCAACAATAACTACTTCATTCAGTGGTTGTCATCTGCGATTGTACTTTTATTGTTGAATTGAGCTGTGAGGTTAGGTAGATTGTGTATTATTCTTGCATTCCTTAATCGAAGTACTGATGCTCGATGTTTACCATCTATGTTTATGAATAAAACTAAATACTAATGTTAAAGCTTCGAGTGATTGACTTTTGGGTTTCGACCATTATGCAAGGGTTGACTGCTAATATATTTGTCTTCTTTATAATTGTCTGAAATAGATATGAGAAGTAAAACAAGAGTAAAAGGATTATATTGTATTTGCATATTGCCATCGTGTCTTAATAGTTTCAACATCGATGGCAGGAACGAGCTGCTGCTCTAGCAGAGGGCAAACCTCCTCCGCCTTTGAGTGGGAGTGCCGATATACGCTCTCTAAACATGGATGACTTCAAATATGCCCATGAGCGGGTAATCTATAAAAAACTAGTTATATTAGTTATTTTTCTTCCAAAAAAAGGAGAAAAGTTTGATAACTAAGTTACCTTACATTTCAAATATTAACAGGTATGTGCCAGTGTATCTTCTGAGTCCGTGAACATGACCGAGCTGCTTCAATGGAACGAGCTCTACGGTGAGGGTGGTTCACGAAGAAAGAAGGCTCTCAGCTACTTCATGTGAAGCCCGTCGGTGTCTTTGTACAAACGGTTCGTACGTATCTTCCAAAAATTCTCTCTGCTCTTCTTCTAAAGGCCTGTATGCAAGTAAGTTTACCGTGCTGGTACATGTCCGGTGTGGCTCACTCTTATTTTGTCTGTATAATGAAAGTATAGGTTTTTTTAAGTTATGTTTCTCACTTAATATCATCAGGCTGGTCCGGGGATGGTCGGCATTTTAAGGCAGCAAAACCTAAACCGATATTTCGGGCTTTTGGGTTAAGCTGCTTTTGTTTTGGTTCCTCTCTGTCATCTCCTTTTAGTGCCTGCACAAAAAAAAGAGCATGTTTTTAGTTTTGTTGTATTAAAGTTAATTTAACGATCTCATAAGGAAAAAAAGAAAGAGAGGAAGCTGTGAGTATATAATATATTTATAGTGATTCTTTTTCATGTTCTGTCAGAAATTCATCATCAATAAGTAAATGCTAAGCATATTTGTTTGATTCTGTTAAAAGCTTTTTGTTGATAAAACTGCCTTTGGAACACTAAATATCTCGGAAATAGATCTTGCATATCTTTTGGTACGCAATTTGTCTTGTAACTTGGTCCCTCAACTTAGGAACTTAGCAAAAATATTTAATATAAGTCCAAGGGCTGGACAGCCTGTTTGGCCCATTAGGCTCTTCTAGGCTTGGCTTGGGCTATGAAAAATAATCTCATCTCGGGCTTATCCTGCTTAGATTATTATTTATTACTTAAACACTATAAATATATTAAACTGTTTTAATTTTTACATATTGATTGGGCTGGTGGTTTTGGGTAAATAAGAAAACTGTTACGTTGTTTCATCGTATGATGTATTTAGTTTTTCTTTTAATTTTTCCCTTCTTCCTATTGTTTTGGTAAACCACATCATAATGGATGGAAAATTTAACAATTTTTTAACTTTGCTAATTTGGTATACACTTGGATTGCTACATCAATTTTTAATTAATTTTTAATTTAAAAATAGTTTTTTTTATAATTTTTTTCTGAATTTTTTAAATTTCAAAAAATTAAATGATGTGTTATTCACGTGTGAATTCAGTAACATTTGTTAATTTTGCTAATTTGGTATACACTTGTATGCATTATCAGTAAATTTAGAAAAATGTTAATTTTGTATTCATTTTAGGGTATTTGATAAAAATGTAATTGTAAGGGTTAAAAAAATGAGATTGTAAATAGATTGAAATGATTTTTTTTGTAAAATTAGAGGGAAAATAAGTTATTATATTTCTGAATCATTATGATTTTGTTAAGATGCAAGCTCTATGACCCAATATGTTGTGACAAATTTTCATTCATAAAGATAAAAATAACTAAAGAAAGTAAATTATTAATGTAAAATATTTTGAATACTATAATATAAAAATTTGTCGGTTTTGCATATAATGTATTGGTATCATTTTGTTTTGGTATATTATTTTGAATTTATTAATATTTTAAAAAATATATTTAATACATATAAATATTTATAAATATCAAATAGATTATATTCAATAAATTTTAAATATAAAATATTAATGAATTATATAAAATGCCCACTAATGAACTCAAAGTTAATAAGAAAAAGGAGTCTAAGGGTGAGGGGTTTTATTCAATAAAAGAAGTTGAAGGATGAGTGAGGAATTTTTTTCTTTGATAATCTTGTGAGTTCTTTAATGTATTTAATTAAATATAATACAAATGAAATAATGAACAATTTAATTAAATTCAACTTATTTAACTAATAAAATAACCATAAATAATTACAAAAAGAATGCTAAATCCCAAACAACTAATCAATCAGTCAATTAAATACAAATAAAAGAGGAACCAAATTAAAAACATTCCTTCTCTTTTAGGAGAAATTTTTAAAGTGTTGTTTGTTAAATGATCGATTAAACTCTCGTATAAAAATATTGTGCTCGGGATGTCTATGATTAGTTTTGATCTTAGGTTTTGTTCCCTTACTCCAAAGAAAGTCTCAACAGAGGCGTTTTCAAAAACCCAATGATCTTATTACTGTTATACTTAGAATTGAAAAACAAAACATAAGATTAAAATCGAGCATAGACATCTCGAGTATAATGCCTTCATTGTCTGAAAATTAGATGAATGATTGAATGAACAATACTTCAAAACTTCTTCTCAACAAAAATTAATCACTGCATCATAACTCTAAATTCTTCAAAACTAAAAACACCATCACTATTAAGTTCAAATTTTTTAATCATAATTTTACATTCTTCAATGGACTTCAATTCCCCATGCTTACTAAGCATTCTTTTAAGTCCTTGAGCTGTAATAAACCCCATCATACATCCCAAAAGCTTCCTTCAAGTCCTTTAATTTTTCTTCTTCATTTCCTTCTTCCATTAAAGCTATTAAATCCTCCAAATCCAATAATCCATCGCCATTAGAATCCAATGCTTCCACTGTAACTTTTGCTTCGTTAAACACTAGATTTTCACCCATTTGGTTTAATCTATGGATGAATTCTGATGCTGATATTTTACCATCTCCGTCTTTGTCGAAATAACGAAGAACACGTTCGTATTCTTTGATTTTAATCTTCATGGTTTTACAATGGAAAGAAAGGGAAAAAAAATGGGTTTTAACTGTTTTTGGAAGGAAGCAAAATTTAGAAACTATTCAATGTGTAATTCTCTTGTTTGGAAGGAGGGAAAGTTTTTGAACAAGAAAAAGAAAAGGAAATTTGAAGTTTTCGGGGGATCGATTATGTTGGATTTGCATATATGGGTAGTGGAAAACAAGTTTATATATATACTGAAATCATTGAAGAGATTGCTAGGTATTTTCCAAAAGGTTAAAATATACTTTTTAGTCGCTATATTTTAATAAAATTTGAGATTTAATTTTTATAGTTTAAGGGGTTTTGATATTATGTGATGCATGATTAATGAAAAATAAACACGTTAAATTGAATTTTTTTTACATAAACTATCAACAATGATGATTATTAGATTGAGATTTTTAAATTGAAAAAGTAAGAGGATTGAATTTTTAACTTTTATGGTGCAATGACTAAATCTCAAATTCTATAGAACTACATGGAATAATAACATATTTTAACCTAAAATATGCTACAAGTCCATGTGCTCTTTGAAGATTTAGAATTTAGTCTCTTTACTTTTATTTCTAGGAATTTAGTCCATTTACTTTTTAAATTTAAAAATTTAGTTTCAATGTTAATACTATTACAATTATCTTACTAAATTTGTCGCCTTGACATTTTGAAATTAAAAAAAAAAATTCACTTGATTACCATGTAATCAATAAAATGACGTTGTAATAGACATAAATCTAATAGAAAATTTTTAATTAACATTAAATTTATATTTTTAAATCTAAAAAATTTAAATTATTAAAAATAAAAATAAAAAAATTAAATTCTAAATTTATGAATATTTTAACTCTTCCAAGAGTATTCAAAAGAAGGAAGAACATCTGGAAGGACGAAATAGAGGTCAATTAACGGTCAAAACGAACTTTCCGGCCAAAATATTATTTAAAAATATAAATAAAAGCTTTTAGGGAATAAAAAGGAAAAGAAAAATGCTTGTTGATGTCATTTTTATGTCAATGAAGATGTTCTTATATTTTTTTTTTTATGAAAAAAAATCCTATGGACTTATCGGTACAATCAAAACTAGAAATTAATAAAATTGTTGAAATCAGATTAAATTGATCAGTTAAATTATTTAGATCAAAAATTGATCAGGAGATTTCATCATGTCAATTATATCATTAATAATTTAATTGGCAAAAAAAGTCTAATATTTGTTTTACTTTGCAAACCTTTATCCTTTAATTTTAATGGCGGCGGCTTTAATTAATTTTATATATTCACAATAATGAATGATTCCCAATTTTACTAATAAATGACCAATTATGGAATCACCAATTTCTCTTTATCCCAAAAAAACTTTTTTTTAGGTATTTAATTATTAGAATGGGTTCAGTAATTAATCTTTCATATTTTATAGGCTTATTATGGTGTAGATGTTGATCATGAGTTTTAAAATTACTCCATATTTAGGGCGAGAGTCAAACCCTTGATCATTGGTTAACGTAGAATAAACCTTTACCATATTATCTAACACCCGTAATTATAAAAAATAACTTTTTAATTATAACTACTATATTTCTCATTAATTTTTTTTGGTATGTTGGAGGTTTCTTTATTTTACTTTACGGTTTATGAAGATTAATTTTTTTTATATTCATGATTGTCTTTCTTAATAATATTATTTTTAAGTTTCGAACTTTGTGTTCTCTCCTTAAAAAATATAATGAGGTGATTACAAGGGCTTAATAGAGGTCTGACTCCTTAAAAACGAAAAATTATAATCCCTTTAAAAATTATAAAACATATGAAAAAATTATATTTCGATTCTAAAAAAATATGAAATTTTGATTTAATCATTTCAAAAAAAATGTGAAATTATTAACTAATATAATGGTAAAAATAAAAAATTCATAATTCAATTTTGACTCAAAAGAAATATAGCTTTACCTACTTACTCTCAAAACTTGTTAATGAATTTTACTATTTATGTCGTATCTATATAAATTTTTATATCATAATCTTATTTAATATAAATATAAAACTTAAATTTTCACCGAATAAGTTATATTATTATAAATTGTAAATATATTTACATTTTATATTCGTATCACCTTTGACATCATTATTTGTTATTTAAAACTAAAGATTTAATATAAAATTGAAAATAGACAGTTCTTCCAAGGAAGATGGAAGGAAAGGAAGTCCAATGAGAAAAGGAATGAATTATTTTTACTTTTAATTATTTAAAAAAATGAGACTTAACCAACCGATCAAATCCAGTAGCCAGAAGTAAGCCAAACTTGAAAATGAATTTGAATTGATTCAACTGATCAAATTAATTTTTAATTTTTAAAACAATTTATTTAATTAAATCGACATTAGTTCCAAGTTGGAAGATGCATACAAAACACATAGACAGCCGAAAGAAAAAGAGAAAAGATATGAAATTTTACTCAAATTCAATTAGAATCATCATAAGATACAAAAATTAATTTCTTCAAATGTATGATGGGGGCATAAGAAATATATAAAAGAAAACAACCCCATTGCTGTAAATTCCAAAAAATTTAAGCCCAAGTGGCCCATATAACTTGTAATTTACATAAGTTTCTAATGCTACAAAATCATTTCGCCATTAGTGGCCCCTAGGATATCTTTGATTTGTCCCATTTTGCCATATCCATCATGAACACATGAACATGCTATGGCTGCAAAATCAAAACCCCATATCTTAAATTTTCCATCATTCCCACTTTCACCATTGAATTGCAATGCAAATGATGAAAATCAATGGCAGAACCATAACAAACCCCACCATGAAATATGAACCTTGTCATTTGCCTATGCTGTATTTGTAAAATTCCATGTTTACCTCCTCCAAATCCAATGATTTAATCATCATGTAGCTGCTGCCTCAAAATCATCAGATAAAATTTTATTCATTTCCTCAAAATAGGGCCAATCGTTATGGCTTTTCTTCTCACTCTTGATTTCCTGTTAAATATATGCCAATAGTTGTCAATAAGCAACATTAATAAAGGGCACTGTTTTCAGAACCAGACCAGACAGACTGTCTGGATTGGGAACTAGCTGGGATACTGATCCAAAAAAAGGAGTTTGACCGGTTGACACGAAAACCAGTTGAACCGATTTTATCTATTTTTTAAATATTTTTATGATCTTTTTAATAATCTATTCAACTGAACTGGGCAAACCGATCAAACCAGGAACTGGTGGTATGACCAGTTCGACCAGCGGTCCAGTTCTGAAAATCTTGGTAAAGAGGGAAACAAATTGAAAGTTATTGCCCTAATCTAGAACTAGGGCCAAGCAAAAAAAAATGAGAAAAACGAAAACCAATTTAAACCACACCGAACTGTTATCACCCCTATAACAAACATGCATGGTCAAGAACAAGACCCTAAATCTAGTACTAGTAATGAAGGGTATAAGCTAAGTAGGTAACAAAATGTAATTCTTATTGTTTAATCCACTTAAAGCATTGCTACCAAGCACCCAGATCTCAAATTTCATTTTGATGTAATCATTTACTCATTCTGCCATTCTTGGCTTAAATAGTTCTAAGTTATTTAGTGTGGCGGGGAAGCTAGAGGGGTCAAAGTGAATGTTATGAACCTAAAGCCAGATGAAATATTTCAGATGCTTAAGTATTCTAGCCCGGAATAAATATCGTGATATATATAGCCTGTATTTTGGTGAAAAACACTGAAGAGAAAGAACATACCTCATATTTCTGAACCAGAGATGCCCATCTAGATTTACACTGCACAGGGCTTCGACTAATTCCATCAGCCAACAAGCTAGCAGATATTTCTTCCCAAAGGGCCATTCTCCCTTTCACAACTTGAAATCGGCTATGTAATTCCCCCCGCATTTTAATTAGTTTCTTGACCTCTTCAGATGCCCATTTGTTCCGTTTGGCAGGCTTTGACGACTTCAGTTGAGAGCTGGGCATTTCTGAGACATCTCCACTGCTTGCAGCATCATCACTCTTAAGTTCCAACTTATGTTCCTCTACTGGGATAAACCCATTGTTATCATTTTCCAAATTGTCAATAGGTGAAGCTGATTTGATGAATGGTTTCCAGAATTCATCAGAATCCTCGGTACTGCATGTATGCCTTTCTGCATGGTCAGGACTTGAACTAGTGGTCACTTCCTCGGGTAAGAACGTTTCAACATCATTTCCAACTGTATTCTCTAAATGCAGATTACCGTCATTTTCTGGTTTTATCTTGTTTGGTTCTCTCGTTTTTGGATGTCCATCCATCACTTTTCTCACTGCCGGTATCCCAAAACCAACATTGGAGTTGCCAGATAGCTTTTCATTTAGCTCATCAGAGAGAACTCCTGCAGGGTTCTCCAATGCAATCGCAATGACTTCAGGCCTCTTACCACTGTACTTCCTTACCATCTTCCTCAATACCTCAGAAACAGTTCTTTCCATGTGAGCTAGGGGGCAATTAACAGGACAGCTCGACAGTGCAGCATGAGCAGCTTTATGGAGTGCATCTAAAAGCTTACCCTTGTCTAGCCATAAGCAGCGTGTAGTGATTCTTATCTTCCCTTTTAAGCTATTCTCAATTATACCATCAATCTTTGGGGGGCGTAAAATTTCCATGCTGCAAAAGGGATAATATTAACACACATGAGACAAATGCAAAACATATCGACCTCATTTCAGCATAAAAAATTTACGTACCTGACCACTATAATGCCATCAGATGCAATTCTTAGTCTCTCATCAATACAAAGTTCAGTTGATGTGCCGAATGCCTTATCACCATCACTGTACATTAACTGCAATTTAAGATTAAATTCATGAATATCCTTCCCGAGGGAACTAATGCCATTAGACAGAACTAAAGCCAACCTGTAAATTCTCCTTCCCAAGGGAACTAAAGCCATTAGACAGAACTTTTCTATTCCTCAAATGAGAAACCCCAAGCATCTCTCCATTCTTTATAACCTGTTAAAACAACAAGAATTTATTACAATTTTCACTAGAAAACATTTGAATTATAATAATCCTTTAAGTAGATAATACTATAAAAATAAATAGTGAGTTACAGTGGTGTGTCGAACACCGGTAGATTTCCCAAGTAGCTCATGCTCTTTCAAGAAGACGAGCTCTCCATGTATGGGTAAAAAATGCTGCGGCTTCACAATTTTAAGTACTTCCTCCTTCAAAATAAAATCCCCATTGAAATAGAGTAATTACATACAAGTCAGAACAAATGGAGAAACAGAATATCACAATCAAAATCTACTTATCTGATTATGTCAACTCAAATCACATCCATAGGTCATCCAATCATGTCCTGGCTTTTCATTTTTTAAATCAGAAACAAATTCTTAATGGACCCCCTTTATTGCTCTTACAGAAGTTAGAAAATAATTTTATTTTTACAAACAACCTCCCCCCCCCCCCCCCAAACAAATATAAGTTCATGTTACATTCCAGCAGAGGCCCCATAAATGTAAGCACTATGAAGGCCTCAACAATGCATAATATGCTATCCCGAATTTTAACAGTTGCATTGTTTCCTTATCCTTTTGTTTTCTTATTCACAAGAAACAAGATAGCAACCAAGAAACTTTTAGAATGAAATAAACAATGCATAAGTTCTTACCAGCTCTCCACGATAGCCATGACCAGAAGTGTGTAGCCCCTCATTTCTACCCATCACTATAGTTGATCCAATTTCTGATATACGGTTTAGCATCTTCATTACCCGAGATTCATTACCAGGGATTACCTGATTTAAGTACAAAATTGACATCTTAACAGTTCGATATCTTTTGGGCAGGTCATGGTAGACCAATAGAGAATAATAAAGATTGTTTGCTGCTTTTTATTTTCAATTAGCAAACATTGACGGTTAGACATAAAATGCATATCATACACTATCATTACCTTCGCTGAATAGAGAATCACATCTTCCTTGTTGAGTTTGAAAGAATGACTACTTCCATAGGATGCAAGATTCAAGGCTGCCCGTGGCTCTGCCTGACATAGTAAAGTGCAGTCACAAGTCAGCTTAATGGTCAGCTGAAAGAATTGTCTTTGGTGTTATAGAAATCAACTCACTTGGGATCCAGTTGTGACAATTATCAAATCCTTTGGAGCATAGGCATCAATATCTTCTGCTTTCACCTAAATCATATGAAAAGAACAGAGAAGACATGATTCAAGATGAACAATAGGTTTTCAAGATAGCTTATAGGGAGGATGACAAATGAAAAATACGTAGGCAGAAATTCAATTCAATCAGGGTAAAAGAAGAGATAGCACGATCATGGCTAAATAGACAAAAAAGGTATATTATGGCATAGTTTCTGTTTCAAGGTATGGTCCCAAAGTGCATGAAGTAGCAAAAAAGGGTTACACTCTACCAAGAATTGGCCAAAAAAAGGCTAAACAAGAACAGCAGCACATTGACAAAAGCACAATTTCTCACTGAGTAGCTTGCTGTGGTAACAACAAACTTAAAACTTCATAGAAGAGTAAAACATTAGCTCTACCACAAAGAGACAACCACATAGTAAAGAAACAATAGAAGTTTCAAACGAGTGAATACCAGAGTTGATGGATCAATTGGTGCTTTTCCATCCTTCCAAGCTGCATCTAGATAAGTCCTTAATGACATGCCAACAAATACCTAGTTAAAGGACCAACATGTCTAAGCTGTCAAAATTTATAATCTGCCGTCCAAGTTGACATCCATGTCATTCAGACAACTAGGTTCACAAGATACCAGTGCAGTCAAACGATACATACCAGCTTTCTACCAGTTGAATCTGCAGCAGCTTTTACACTTCCAAGTCGGTGTATGTTTGATGCAAACTGGGTAGTAATAATCCTTCCTTTAGCATTTGAAATATGCCTCAACAATGCATCTGCTACTACACGCTCACTAGTTGTCCTTCCGGGTGACAATACATTAGTAGAGTCACTCATCATCTGTAAATGACATGCATTAACTGAATTAGACATTCATCGCAACAGTTCCAAAAGAATTACAAGCTCAATTCAGAACATAAGAATTGCAGAATACAAGGAACAAGACAAATCTTGACAATCTCTTATTGTTATGGATTAATTTATACAAAAGAGATGAGTAAAAAAGCCTAGGAAGCCAAAGAATAGACATAAGAAAGATAAGGTGTCAAATGTTAGCTTCCATTATTGAAATAAAGTGCCAAAAATCAAGTGCTATCCTACAATTTCAAGAATATCATCTCGGCTGATCATACAAGTTTGAGCAGACATGCCTCAATCATGAATCAGATAATTGAAATAATTATAGTTCACTTCTATGTCCCTTGTGAACATTTCACACACCCTCACTTCCATTCCCAAATAGTAACCCTTGCAATCTGCTCCATGAAATCATTCACAGAATAAACAATATATTCAGGAATATTACCAGTGTTACTCCTTCCTTAGACAGATCCTCTAGAAACTGCCGGTCGAAAAGATTCCCATCCAATGGTGATTCATCAATCTGTCATATAAATTATAACAGCTAGATTTACTGAAGGTTACAGTAACGAGGAAAGAACATGCACAGAGGAAAAAAAGAACCACCTTCCAGTCCCCAGTGTGAAGAATTGTACCATCAGCACAGCGAAGAACTAATCCACAACAGTCGGGAATAGAATGTGTCACCCTGAGAGGCTCTATTTCAAATGGCCCGGCTGTAAATCTCTTCCTCATTTTAAATACCTTAAGCCTAGATGGGACAAAAATCCCATTCTCCTTCAGACGCTTTTTGATCAGCTGTTGACAAGAATGCAAGTGTGTCACTAGTCCATTTTCAGCAAGAGATGTTAAGATGAAATAGAAAATTGTCAAGTTTTCAAAGTCAATAATATGGACAGTTAAGAGGTCAAAAACACCTCAAAAATAGTAGGACGATTCTTATTATGACAAGGAAAACAACTTCCAAGAGCTACCAAGACAAATGTTCATAATTATTGAAAGGCATAGACTTCTAAGGAGTAGTTTTCATAATCTGTAACAGTCTTCATTATTATAATAAGTTTTCAAAAAGTAGCATGTAGCACGTATCATAAGCCTCGTGCATTTGTATTACACATATTTTTCTGACCATAGAAAGTACCTCCATAGTAAAGGATGAAGCATATATTGGAGTGTGAGGATCCAATGCTGGGATAACCTGCTCACATAGACAAGGAAACTTAAAAAAAAAGAAAATGCAACATGAACACCACCTATACTGTAGTATCATCAACTGTAATAACAAAATTCTGAGAACAATTTAGACTTGCTCAGTGGCAAAGAAGTTCCAGAATAGGAATGTGATCAAACAGTATCATTTCTTGAGCAACAGCTTCTTTAGTTCTAGATTCACCCACAATTACTATTTCATAGGAAATAGCCAAGATAAGTTCACGATAGCAAGAAACAATGAAACTAAAATAAGAAAAGATATGGTCCAGTCATTTCATCCTTTCATTCACCACCCACCCAAAGCATTATCAGCTATTAAACAATCAAACACGAACACACCAAAATCTTACAGAAAAATAATGATTCTTGTGGTAAGAACTAAGATGAAGGCAATAAGAGATACACTCAGCCACAAAGATCACTATTACGCTGTGCACAAATACTAAGCAACCTCGGCAAAACTATAAAGTAGTAAATGGTATAGCTCTAGAAGCAACTCCTGCATACACAAACCAAGCTCAACCAACTAAACATAGCATCCCTAGAGCATAGGCAGCTTGAGGCACCAATATAGGTTTCTCCAGCATATCATGCATCCTACTTCACTATAAAGAAAAGGCATAAGAAGTCTAGGTACCGTATTAGCAACTATTTAACAGGTGCTGAAAAGGAACGCATAAAAGGCATAACAAGCTTGACAGAAAAGTATTTACCCAAGGCAACGCACCAATGTGATCTTCATGGCCATGTGTTATCACTACTGCTTCAATTTTGTGGCTCCATTTCTTAATAAATGTTGTATCAGGTATAATCTTTTGGACTCCAAGTTCATCATAGCTTAAATGACAATAAAATACATTGCAGTGTTAATATACTCAAAGAGAAGAATAGAAACCAAAAGTAGCCATATCTGAACCAGCACATTTGATATATATTTGCACAACTGAAAGATCAACCCCCTTAGAAAAAATTAGACTGTCCTCTGAAATTTGGAAAATTTATCAAGAATCAAAAGAACTTAGAATACAGGAACTAATTTTCTCTAGTATATGCATAAATTTAATGTAATACTAATTAGGCCAAAATCTTCAAGACTTACTCTGGAAACATCACACCAGCATCAATTAGGATATAGCGATCATAATTCCCAACAAGCATGCAATTCATTCCGATTTCACCCAAACCACCAATTGGAAGAACCCGAAGAGGTGGCCCAGCAGTCCCTTCATAGAACTGCTCCATCTTGCGTTGGACAGAGTCTTCCATACTTTTTCTAGCCCCATCCAATCTTCCTGAACTTCTACGCGGTGCGTTAGTTCTTCGTGTACCTAACACAACAAAAAACCAGTTAAACAACCATCATTATATAACTTGGTGATAGCATTAAAAGCATGGGACAAGGTAACAATCTCAATAAACTACTTATCCAATGGAAGTTCCCGTAGTCATTTATCTATCCTTCATTTCTATACCTATAAAAAAGGTTTATCCAATCAACTCCAAATCCCTCCATTTCTCCTTATTTCATAACCTAAAACAACAGCAAAAACCAGTCTAAAACACCCCCTCCTTTTCAGCTTAAAACAAACAAAAAACGAAAATGCTTCATAATCTCGTTTATGCTTCACTTTCTCGGCAATCAAACAGAATCCTAAAACAATATAAAAGATTATATAGATGGAATGCACAATTGCATATAGGCCAAGTAAGCAAGGGACACGGAAACAAATCTCAATAAACTACGTATCCAATGGTAGACCCGTTGTTATTTCTCTATCCTTCGTTTCTATACCTATACAAAGAATTATCCAATCAACTTCAAATCCCTCCATTTCTCCTTATTTCATAACTTAAAACATCAGCAAAACCAGTCTAAACACCCCCCCCCCTTTCAGCTTAAAAAAAAAAAAAACAGAAAAGCTTCATAATCTCGTTTATACTTCACTTTCTTGCAATCAGACAGAATTCTAAAACAATATAAAAGACTATATAGATGTAATGCATAGATGCCAAGTAATACAAAAACAGAAAAGGGTACCTATAGGAGTAGTGGAGCCGGCGGAGCAAGAAAAGAGACGCTTTCTTGGGGTTGGCCGGCGAGAGAGTACGTAGGGACAAAGGGAGAGAGCAGTGGAAGCAGCCATTTTCTTTTTTTTTTTGGGGGGGGGGGGTTGAGTGGCGTGAAAGTAAGTGATAAACCTCCCTAAAACCCAAATCGAATCTGGTTTATCTTAGGTTACGAAAACAATGGAGAACTAAAACCCTAAAGATTTTTGCATTTTTATGAAGAAAGGGTTTAAGGGGAGAGATGATAGAGAAGCTGGATAGTGAGTGAACTGAGTTCGAGTGAGTGAAACTCAGTAGATTTTTGTAAGGGATAAGAAGGATGCTATCAAATATCTCTGCTTATCTTTTTTTTTTTGGTTAAACTACATCCATGGTCCCTCTAAAATAAGATTTGTTCTATTTTGGTCAGCCTAAGATTTATTTCATCAATCTCAATCCGAGTCGCTTTGCAAAGCACATTGTAGAGGAATGCTAGAAACGCTGACCTTAAAATATATTACCATATTATCATTCAATCATGTGGAGCATGTAAGCTTTGACAAATCACTCAATCTCAACTTTGTTTGAATCCAGTGGGAGAAATAAAGCTACAAATTAAAAAGAAAACACATGTCCATAAATAATGTTGAATGGTAAATATTCTAAAAAAAAATTATAAAAGAAACAATTTTCAAATAAATTTCTCTGGTAATTAATTATTATTTTTAGATAAATCTCAAAATTATATTTGAAATTTGGTTTAATGTGCATTTCTATACATAAATTTTGTATTTCTCATAAATTATTAAAACAATTATTGATATAACATTATTTTATACTTAAATATTGTATACACAAAAAATTATAATTATCAAATATAAAAATAAATTAATGTATTTATTTATTCAAATGTGTATGACTGAATAATAATTAAAATTTCATGTATATATTTGAATCACAATAAAAAAAATACATGTGTATAATTGTACCAAATTAAAATTAATATATCAAATTGCACATAAATTCAAAGTTCATACATAATTTCGAGACTTGTTCCTGATTTTTTAAATTTTCAAAAATAAAAATCTTAAAAACCCATGTCGGATTTTGGATGAACAGTTCTTTTATAAGCTTGCAGAACTTCCATTAGAACGAACTAACATTGTTTTCAAATAACTAAAAAGACTAAAAGAGTTCTATTGGAACAGCAACAAAAAATCACGATTGCTTCATAAACTAATCCCAAACCGAGCAATGACCAAATATGCATCAACCAGTCACCGGAAACTTTTTGTTAAGCACCGGGGAAAACCACAACGATAACTTGGGTTACAAGGTTGAGCTACAATTACAACATTAATCACGAAATCCAAGACCAGAGCACTGTCCCCTACTCAGATGAGTAATTCCGAGTTATCTTATTACGCACATTGGTTTTGTGAAGCTACATTCGCACTTCCTGCAAACCAGGGCAGACCCGGTTGAATGCACTGTTTTGCATCGGCTAGTGGAACGATTGGTCCAAGGAAGATGCGCCACAAATCAAGTATTATCGTGACTAACATTGCAGCGCCTAGAGAATCAACTGCCACCCGAGGTAAGTCCCATAGATCACCAGGTTTCTCGTCAATCCTGTGAAATGAGGTTAGAATATATTATCCAAATGAAACATATACTACACTATATGTATATAAAAGGGAACCAACTTTCTAGCAGACACATAAATAAGCAGAAAAGTTATAGCATGGCCTAAAGGTATATTATTACTTCTAGGATAAACTAGTCACCCAACTATGGCATCCAACTATGAAAAGTTACAAAATAGTCACCTAATTACTAGTAAATTTCTTTTTTGGTCACCCATACTATGAAAAGCTACAAAATGGTCACTCAACTATTCAATTTTGTCTTTTTTTGTCACCCAACTATTTTGGATTTTTGGGTGTTTCCATTTTTACATTAGCCAACTGGTGACCAAAAAACATAAAATTGAATAGTTGGGTGACTATTTTGTAACTTTCCATATTTGGGTGACCAAAATAGAAAATAAAACACAGTTGGGTGACCTCTATTGTAATTTACCCTTTAATATCAGCTTCAAACAAGCCTTTACCGCTATGCAGATGTTCGTTATTCCAATCCATATTTCTCAAAGGAACTGTTAAAACCTATGTTACTTGGACTCGAGTGTGGAAGTCAAATACGGGTATAGTCAGATTTTCTAAGTTTTTCCATGTATTTGGAACATTTTTGGAGGCCATATCTCTATATCCACGTATTAGACAAGGGTATTTTAAGAAATATAGAGAGTTAAAACAACTTAGGCTAAAACAAAAGCGTTTTATAAGCAATGAATATGGTTCCACGCTTTCTTCTAAGCAAATAAACATAAAGTTGGCTTAGTTTCTTACCTGAGAAACATCGGGAAGCTCACGATGAAGTATATAGCATAAAACAAAGACCCCACTTTATACATAGACGCACGATCCACAAAATCATAGTACGGGAACTGCACACGTTCAAATTAAAGTATCATCATAAGCAAAGTTTCATTCAAACTTTATGCACATCCATATAGCGGGGTCGCTAGAATGTCAGAATTCACAAGAAATATTGGAAATCCAAAGTTTCCTTGTTGCATGGTATGGTTTCTTAAAGAAAACATGATGACTGTAATACGACTTGCAGTAGACTTGGTAACATTGACAGAATGCTCATATAGTTAGCTTCAAGGTCTATTTACCAAAAGCAAGAAACCACATTACCACGTACGTTAGAAATAGCTAAAGTCTCGAGATATGCTATGAAATAAGAAAGGGCCAAAATCCATGCCACCTCAGTAGCCAACTGAATATTCTCGGGCAAGCTAGCAATAGAGTGCCTTAATCTGCGAAGTGTCATGTTTGATGTAACATGGTAAAACAAGAAGACAACGTGAGTGAGAAGGAAAGTCGTGTGTGGCACCTGCAAAGAGAAATGGATTAATCGAATAGACCTGCACCACCAAAATCGGTAAACTGGAAATCGATATAAGTTATTACTATCTGCAGCTTACATCGTTCATTTTCCAAGATGGGAAGGTATAAGAAGCTCCTAAAACCGTGAAGAAATAATGGGTCCAAAAATAATTCCCAACGTAACTAAATATTACAATCCAGACACTGGCCTGCAAGAATGACAACAAATACAGTTAAGGCTACAGATAACCTCAGATCACAGGAGATTCTACTAATAGGCTGTGCTTGAGATCATTAAAAGTTAGTGAAACAAATATGCATGGAAATTAAAACGGAAATTTGACGAGCATGACGAAAGTATTTCTACATGTAATCATGTAACTATAAACTTATTCTAAACAATGATGCAAACTGTCCTAGTGATCATTCAAAGAAGTAAATGAAGTGAAATACGAGGTAGCAATGACTAAATGCAAAACATAGAGCAAATTGTTTGGTATCTCGGTAGTCCTTGAAAGTTAGAATACATCACCAACTAACGACAATACACTACACATTAGCAGAGATCTGATCCACCTAAACATATAATCCAAGCAGCAACAAATCCGTTTTACAAACATATAATATGTAATGAAACGATTATCTAGTAAAACACTTGCCTTAACCCAATAACGGTCCTTCCAATGCAAGCTGCTGTCAGCCTGAAAAAAGAAATAAAAACATTTTTAGCTTGTTAGGAGAAAACAGGGTGATGGGGGAAGCTCCCTCCAATTTGCATTCAAGCAATTAAAGAGTTACAAAGTTTAAGATAACTTCTTATACTTCAACACTAATGAGCAAGTGAGCAGAAGAGATAAATTCTCACAGAAAATGAGAACAATCCTTACATGTTATATTTGAGGGCTAAACACCTTAAATAAGCAGCAAGAAATGGAACCATGAGATCCCTATAAACACCCGAGACAAGCTTACCATGCTAATGAGGATCTTGAAATCCATTTAAGCCTAGAGGCAAGCAATTCACATTTAAAACAAGCCAGTTATCAAAGCAATGAACCTCATCATGAAACGGACTACTTCACGATTCTATGTCGTATTCACTCCCTCCGTGTCAGATCAACGTTCTATAAGGAAAAAACCCAAACCTGGTGGATAAATTTACAAAAGACTTCCAAAGACGAGGCAAATTTTTAGTACTTGCACGATTCATTTGTCACTATACCACATCATATAGAGCCAACAATTGGACATATTGACCATATTTAAGCAAAAACAACACCAATAGTTCATCAGCTTAGGCTCTGATTTACTTAGACAACATCAAAGGAAGTTCATCCATCATGGACAAGCTTATTTTTATACAGATATCAATGACAAAGACTCCAAAAAGTCAAACTGAAACATATAAATATATAGGTAAAAGTATCATGGAGGCCCTTGTACTATGAGTTAGATTGCATTTTGCCCCTTTTACTAAAAAAAGGGGTAAATTAGTCCCTATGCATCAGAATAAAGTACACTTGGCACGTCACGTATAATTGTCTAGTTATTTTTTCAGCCATGCTAGTTTTTAACAGTAGAAATGGATGAAAATTTAACCAAAATGACCAATTTGCTTTTTGATCTAACGTACATGGACTAGTTTTCTCACTTCTTAGTAAAGGAGCAAAACTCCTAGTACAAGGGCCTCCATGATACTTTTACCAAATATATACATATATATATATATATATATATATATATATATATATATATATATAGAGAGAGAGAGAGAGAGAGAGAGAGGTCGCATGACTCGAGAGCTTACCTTCCCAACAACTAGCATTGGTATCAAAAATGAAGGAATTGCTGACACCAAGCCTAGGAGCAAATATTCCAATTCTGTAAAGTTCTGTAAGCAGCCATATTTATAGTTTTTAACATGGAGAAAAAAGGAGAAAAACAAATCAATTAGAGCTTTCAAGAACAACCATTTATACACAAATAATTTTAACTTCAATAAGAGAAAAAGTATAAACAAAAGTGAAGAATGTTCATGACTGCCACTGTAAGTCAACAGTAAAATCATCCACTTTAGCAATTACATTTACACTATAACCAACTAGAATTGCTCCATTTACTCATACTCTCCTTTCAATCAAATTGTTCCCTAAACTATGTTGCTTGGACTCTTCATTTTTCTTCATGTTTGTTAAGGAACTTGTGTCTGTCACCAGAGGTGAACGGTCATTGAGGCCTAGGGGCCTTGCCCCCTAAGTTTTTGAAAATTTTAATTAGGAACTCCCAAATTTTTTAAAATTGTTTAAAAATTTCAATTCAACTCTTCAAAAACATTTATAAATATTCCTTGAACCTCCAAAATTTTAGAAAATTTTAATTAGACGTGCCCAATTTTTTTAAAATTCTCATTTAAAACCCTCAAAATTTTAGAAAAATTTAGCTAGTCTCCGAACTTAATGCCAAAATCCGCCACTTTATGCATGAGACCTCCAGGATGCTCCAAATACATGAAAAATTTTAGAAAAAGCTAACTATATCCGATACAGACCCGAGTTCGAGTACAGTAATCACTTCATATGATTGTAACATGAAGGCGAAGTTATTTGGCATGAAAAATCCTAAGATTCGTTAGTATAAAAAATCGCATTTCAGATAAAATCAGCCATCATTGTAATAGAAAAGATCGACTAACAATAAACTCCAAGAAAAGCAAATCAAACAAAGAGTAATAATTACAAACCTCGTAAAGTTTGAAAGGAACAACGATGCCCAAACAAAGAGTGAGCCAAAATGGAGTGTAACAAAGAAAGAAAAGCTCGCCCCATCTCTTACTCGGATTAGCAGCCAGCCATAAACTTGAAGAAGAAGGAGAATTACCTGATTTAACAATTTCCAGAACAATGGGAATTTAGTTACCTTAAACTCTATAATCAACACACATAAATATTAACGATAATAATGGGTAAAAAAATAAAAAGCTACGAATTTGAGAAACGAAAAAAAGAGTTAAACTTACCGCCCATGAATAAATATGGGGTATTAAAAATCTGGGTTTCAATCGAACTTGAAATTGGGATTGGATTTGGTGAAAATGGGAATTTAGTTACCTTAAACTCTATAATCAACACACATAAATATTAACGATAATAATGGGTAAAAAAATAAAAAGCTACGAATTTGAGAAACGAAAAAAAGAGTTAAACTTACCGCCCATGAATAAATATGGGGTATTAAAAATCTGGGTTTCAATCGAACTTGAAATTGGGATTGGATTTGGTGAAAATGGAGTGTGAGTGATGAAGTACAAAGAACTAAAGGGTTGAAGAAGCAGCTGCTAGATTTGAAGCGATTCCCTTTTTTATTATTATTATAAAACTTGTCGTTATCGTTGTTTTGTTTTGAGTCAAAGCCCATAATCGAAAGGGTTGATATACAATTTGGTATATAAGTTTAGTTTTAATATTCAATTTGATACTTTTTTCTAATTTGGTACTTGGCTCTTTTCAAATTGATACATATGTTTTTCTTTGTCCTGCACAAGTATTTGATTTTAGTTTCAATGTTCAATTTGATACTTGAATTTTTCTTTTGTCCCAATTAAGTAAATATGTTTTTTTTTCTTAAAAAAATATAATGTAAACTACACCCAAAGTCATTAGATTAATAGAAAATTACATTTTGGTCACTTAATTTTAAAAGGATACAAAATAGTCATCGAACTTTTTGAAAGTTTGCATTTAAGCTATAAAACTATTCAAAAATTTTTATTTAAGTCACTAAGTGTTAGAACCATAAAACTCTAATATAAAATTTAGAATTGTGAACCAAGATCTATCATGTTAGATCATCAAGAAAAAAACTAGATGTAGAAGCGTACATGAATCCATTAATATCTTGAAATCTTCAAGCTTTGTGATTTTGAGATTCCAAATTAGCGCACAAATATTTTAGAGAATGTAGCTCTCCTTTTTTTTAATATGAGATGTCAAAAAAGTTACATATGTGTAATTTGAGAACCATAATCCTTATATATATAAATTAGCTCATCATCAATTAGAAATTAGTTACAAGAGTATCTACCAATATTTTATTTAATAACTGAAGCCAAATAAATTTTAACCAAATTAAATCACTTTTAATTCAGGCTAAAATTTATTATAGTAGTTATTAATATGTAATTGTTCTTATTATATATATGTGATATCCCTATTTTTTCAACACTGAATTGTTAAGTTTTTTTTCAAGTCCGACTAGTGAGTTCCAAGAGATAATTTGACGATCGGTATGGTGAATCAATACTAATCAACAAGTAGAACTGTAACAGCCCATTTTTCAGTGGTGTTGGAAATAGTGGTTTTTGGACCACAAACTCGACGGAAAATTTTTTATAATGAGTGATTAAATTAAATAAGTCAATATTAATTTTATATGGAATTTTTGAATTGAGGAATTTTAATTATTGAATTAAAAGTTAGTATAAGTGATTTGGTTCAAAAGTTAAGTGGTTTTAGAAAATGAGGTATTGGGACCTCGTTTCTAAGATTAAGAGTCGTAAATATTGTTATTGAATCTTTACAGAGTCTTATTATATATGAATTGAAGTTTGGTTGGGTAATTTTGATAATTAATTGCTTAATTAAGGAAAAAGGAGTAAAATATAAAAAAGGTAAAAATTAATTGCTATAGATTAAAAATAATAAAGGGACCAAAATGGTAATTAAACCATGGTCAAAAAGTCCAAGCGGTGGTGAATGATTACCATCCACTAAATTTGGGTTATTTCTTCTTTTAGTCCTAATTAGTTTAGGATTAAATTGAAAACAAGTTTATTTAATTGAAATTTAATATAATTGAGGGACCAATTATGAAATTTGACCCTATTTAAATGGCCTAATAATAGAAATGATATGAAACTCTTTATATTTTGGTAAATTGCAAATAAATCCTAATAAAATAAGGATTTACTAATTAGTTTAATTTAATATGATCGGGAATGGTGGTTTTGAGGCCACAACTTTAATGTGTCAAATCATAAATATTAATTAATTAATATTTACGAAGTCATTAGTATCGTATTAAAATTTGGTTATGAAATTTTATTATATAGATAGTTAATTAAGTAAAAAGGATTAAATTGAAAATGTTGCAAAATGTGGTTTTCATTGATTAAATGTGTAAATTGATAAAATAAATACATAGTTAAGTCCTTAAAGGGAAATTAGACCATTATTAAGGTGAGTGGACGGTTTTGACTTCCTTTTTGGCTAAAATTTAAGTGATATTAAGAAAGGGCAGTTTGGTAATTACTTAAATTAGGTTAATATTAATTAAACAAAAGGGAATGAAATTCACTATCTTCTTCTTTACACTTTTGATTGCCGAAACTCCATTGCCAAGGGGAGAAGCAAGCTTCGGTCACTTGGGTTCTTAGATTGGACAGGTAAATCTTGCTCGTTTTTAGTGATTTTTATATTTTTGAGTCCGTATTAGCTTAATCTATCTAGCTCGAGCACTAATTTGTGATTTTTTTCAAATTTTACAAATTTTTACATTGATGAATAACCTTGTTCTTGAAAGTTTAAGGGAGATTTATAAGCTTGGGTGTTAAATTTGATGATTTTGTAAAGTAATTTTTATGTTAAAGGACTAAAATGATAAAGGAATAAATTTGTAAGGACTTAAGGTGAAATATTGCAAAAAGTGAGCTGTAGGAATGCTTTTAAACATTCGGAGAAACTGAAATTTGAATAAAATGGTTAATTTATAAGTTTAAGGCTTGAGGACTAAATTGAATAAAAGTGAAAAATTAAGGATAATTTTGTAAAAATAGCAAAAAGGTTTATTTGCACAAAATTATTAAAAATTCATGTTGATTTAAATAATTGAATGAAATTAGATCAAGAAGGTGTCGTCGATCGTGGAGAAGGGAAAATTACAGATTAGTCCTTAGAGTTCACTTTAACTGCAAATTCATCCGGTAAGTTCGTATAGTAAAATAATTGATTTAGTTTCTGTTTGTAAATTATTGAAATAATCTATGTTGTATTTAAATTTGTTGCTTAGTAAATATTAAATTGATGAATTGAATTACATTAAAATGAAATTGTATTAAGAAACATGATTGAAAGTGACGAAATGATATAGTTGAAATCAAGTGACAACGAAACACTTAAATGATTAAGTGTTGTGTTAGTTATTATTCATGTTACGAATGAATTAATTTGATTGATATACGAAAAATAGTAATTTGAACTAAATGACATTGTTAGTTAATTCGATATTATGTTTGGTAAATAAGGATTATATGGATGTTTGCTCGAAATGGTATAACATGATTAAAGTTAATTGCAATGAATATAGTATATGACACGTATGAACCTCGTAAATAATTGGGACATAAAGGACATGTCATTAGGGGCTATACAGAATTGAGAGCTAGTCTTGGATGTCTTGACAGGTAGTCCCTTTGCTTGAGTCATTACTACGATTTAATCCTGTAAGTTTGTTAAATTTCATATTTGAACTGCTAGTTATTGCTGAATGTGGAAGTTCGTTAATCACTTGACGTAAATGGAAGACTTATGTATCAGGATGAGTGTGAGATTATGTATAAATGGAATACTCATGTCTTGGGATGAGCATGAGATTATGTATAAATGGAAGATTCATGTCTCGAGATGAGCGTGAGATTATGTATAAATGGAAGACTTGTGACTCGGAATGAGCATGAGATTATGTTTAAGGAAGACTCATGTCTCGATGTGAGTATGGGATTATATTAAATGAAGACTTGTGACTCGGGATGAGCATGAGATTATATTTTAAGGGAGACTTATGACTCGGTAAAGCATAAGATTGTTTAAAAAGGAAGATTTACGACTCGATTGTTAAATATCGTCGCAAGGCTTAATATTGTACTATGATAAAATGATTGCGAACTTACTAAGCTTAAAAAGCTTACCTGTGTATTGTTGTTGTTTTGTAGATTTCGTTTTTGCTAGTTGAAGATGGGATTACCCTGAAGACATCACACTATCCAAGACCTTGTTCGGTAGTTCTTACATCACTTGGTTATATGACATGTACTAGGATGATGTTATCTATGTTTTTCTTGGTTTTGAGTTTATTAGTTCCTTGTTAAACCATAGTTGAATGTTGATCTTAGTTTTGAATGTTTGCTTAATGATAAAAGTAGACATTTTGTAATGAAGTGTAATGACACTTGAATTCATGACATCTTAAGTACTTTTTAATGCATTTTGAAGTTATACAATTGAAGTATGTTGTAACACTTGAGAACTTGTTTGAATATTTGATTTCTGTATACTTGTTTTGATAGAACTCTTGCATGTATTGGTAGAAGTACAGGGTAGGAGAAAGGTTGTTTATTGACTTGAGTTGTATCGATAGTTGTATAATAAGTATCGATAGTTCTGTTCATAGAAGTAGCAGTAGTTTGAGTGGTTGTATCGGTAGAAGTTGCATTGTAAGACTTCTTAGCTCTCTAGAGTTTCTAGTATCGATAGAAGCATGACTTGTATCGGTAGAAGTTATCTTGTATCGGTAGAACTAGCACAGGTACTAGTAAAAATCTGCACCGTTTCTGAATTGTTTACTGACTTAACTACTACCGATACTTGTCTAATAGGAACCGATAGAAGTCTCCAAAAATCTTGGAAATGTCATTTCTGCCCTTATTGACTTATGTTGATGTTCAATTATTGATTTACATCGAGTTTAATGCATTACTTTAGTAAAATATGATTATATGAAATAATAAGAAGTGATAAACTGCGATAAATAATCAAAAAGACACCAAGACCCTAACCCTAACCGATGACGATATCGAGTTTTGGGTGTTACAATAACATACCTTAGATCCAAGTTAATTTGACGATCAACGTCGGAGATTAGAAAAAAAAAAGTTATTTGGATTTTTATTTGCAGATTCGTGATGTTTAAAGCTCATTTATGAAGAGAAAAAATTGAGCTGTAAAAAAGAAAGGAAACGAGAGCTTTCAATTGGTGCAAATAATACGAACAAAGAAGGCCATACAATAGTGATATTAACAGAACTATGACTTAAATGAAAACTTTCAAATAGTTCAATGATCATTTTGTAACATTTTGAAGTTGAGTGACTAAAACATAAACATATTATTAATTTAATAATTTTAAGTGTAGTTTACTAAAAAAAATACATATGTATATATATAGTGAAAGATGAGCTTTGCCCTAATATGTGGGTATTGATACCCTTAACACAGTGTCTAATAGCACTTTTTAGAGGGCATGACATTGATAACTAACCTTACCTATCAATACATGGCAAGTTAGTAGCCACAACACTATCTAAAAGGATATGATATCAAATCCCATTTATGAAGAATTAATACATGCCTTGGAGATATCATTACTTAGTCAATTTATTTACAATTTTTTTTCTACAAGGTATTGAAGTTATAGGTATCAATACTTTTGCTTACAAGATGTTATTAATGCACGAATTTAATACTTTCAATCTCTAGAATCAATTCTAAATTACTACAAATAAAAAGGTTAGAAGTGAGTATAGTTTGTTGATTTATTTTTATAGATTCCGTTATTTCATTAATTTAGACCGAATAATGAATTAATGAATCTCTTTCTTTTTGTCATTAAGTTTCTCAATTAATTTCATTTTATTATTAAGAAATATTTTACTTAAAAATGTTAAAATTATATTGAAACTAATTTTTACTTATGGTCATTGATGCCAACAAGTTAATACGAAGTAAAAAATATGAATTTAAATAATTTTTAAATTCATTAATATTATGATATTTTAGTGAGAATATAAAAAAATTATTATAATTCATTATTAATATTTTAATATGCAAAATATAAACTTTAAATATTTGTAACCCATTAATATTAATTATTTGTAAAATCTATTTTCAATATATAACTTATATTTTAAATATTATTAAAATATAATGATTGCAAATTTAAATGTATAATGTTATATATTTTAAACAAATTTCAATAGTAATATAGTTATATGACTTAATTCAACAAGTGCCTCTTAAACTATTGTTTTTATTTGAATTAAGTATCTAAATTATATTTTGGTCCAATTGGATACCTAAATTTTATTCCGTTATTGAAATTAGTCAGTATCGTTAGAGTAGTTAAAAAACATATCAACCAATCAAATTTCACCATGTCACAACCTGTTAAAATATAATTAAAAATATTTTTATATTAATATTAACATTAATGTCAAATAAAAATAATTATATTAATATTAAAAAAAATCTCCACCGCCCCCTTCCCCACTGTCCCTTTCCTCTTCCCTCTCCTCCCTCCCCTCTCCCTAAAACCCTAAACCTCCCCACAATTAGTGCCTTTTTTTTTTGAGGATTCCTTCAAGCTTTAAACCTCAATCACTATTTAAACTCCTAGCACGGCTATGCCATAAATAAATAAAAAACCAATATTATATTTTAATATTAATATAAATATAATTATATTATTTAATATTAATATAAAATTATTTTTAATAATATTTTTTAATAAGATATAATGTGGTAAAATCTGATTGGCTGACATGTTTTTTTAGCGGCTCTAACGACAGGGCCCAACTTCAATAACGGAAAAAAGTTTAGATAATTAAATTGATCAAAAACTAGTTTAAGTACTTGACTCAAACAAAATAAATAGTTGAATTAAGCCTAATTATTTATCCAATATAAATATTAGATAAAATATATTAGATGATAAATAAAATTACTTTTGGAAAAAATAAAACATAAAAAATTGACTTTTTAACATTACTTATTATTCCAAAAATCACTTTTAGCTCCAAAAATATTTTTGAAAAGTAATTAGAATTTAAGAAAGTTAAAATACAGCAAAAGTTGGTATACTTTTTTGTATATATGAAATTTAGTTCATTTATTTTTATTTCTAAAAATTTAGTTCTTCTATTTATCAGATCTCAAAATTTAAGTCAAATTATTCACACTGTTAAAATTATTTTATTAATTTCAGGTTCATTACAATGGCATTTGTTTTTAACTTTTAGTTATTTTGCAATTTGCTATCAAGTGAGATTTTTTATTTCAAAATGACACACCGATAATTTTAACAAAAAAATAATGTTAAAAATTAAATTGAATTTTGAAATTTAAAAAGTAAAGGAACTAAATTTATTGAAATAAAAATATATAGACTAAATTCTAATTTTGTGAAGAGTTAGGGACCTATAACATATTTTAAATCCCTTTTACTTTTTAAATTTAAAAATTCAAATTAAATTATTAACAATATTTTTCTATTAAATTCATGTTTTATTATAATGTGGTTCTTTTTGTTACATAACTATCAAGTTATTTTTTATCTTAAAAATTTTAAACATTAAAGATTGAAAAAATTAAATTCAAAACAATAAAAGAGAATAAATTTCTGAAAATAAAAATAAGGATTAAATTTCGAATATAGAAAGAGTAGAGGGACTTGAAGCATCTTTTAACCTTAAAATTACATCGAAAATGGCGTTAAGCGCACGTGTGAGTCATTGACCTATATATAAAAAAAGCCACGTGTAGTATCACTGATTACCTTTAAAACCAAAAACCCTAGCAATCCCCCTTTGTTTCTCACTGCCCCGTCGTTTCTCCCTGCCTGTTTCTCTTTTCAATTTCAGTCAAAGAAAAAAAATGGCTCAGTTCAAAGCCATTTCACTCTCTTCGTCCATTAATCTTGCATGTTACGGCCCCAAAAGAAGTAATTCTTCTTTACATTTCCAATTTTCTGATTATCGCTTCATTTTTCGTGGAGTTTTTGGGATTTTTTTAGTATTTTCGTATGATTTTCTAAGCTGATGTTTCGGTTTGGTTCTTGCATTTTGCAGATACATTGTTACATTCCGATAACGTGATCTGTTCTAGGAAGTTATCCACTTTCCATGAGGTAATGTGTGCTAAATCAGTGGCAGATATTGGGACTAAAGTTATGGTGCCTAGTAAAATTTTCAAAAAATTTAGGAGATTTATGAAAAAAAATAAAAAAATTTGGGGTTTAATTAAAATTTTTAAAATTTTTGTTCGATTAATGAGAATTTTAGAGCTTAAATTAATTTTTTTTAAAAAGAAATGTATAATAAGAAATTTCAAAAATTTGGGGCCTAATTAAAATTTTCAAGTGAAAAATGAAAATTTCTCAAAATTTGGCGGGCCTTTGCCACCCTTACTGTCCGCCTCTGACCTCTATACTAAATGGTATTATCAAAATTTTCTTTATTTGTTTGTATTCGGCTCTACAATTTGCAGTTCAATATGTGTTTTTTTGGAAATTTTGTTGGCAGTTAAGTGGAAAATCTAGTTCGCTTCATGGTAATGCTATTGTAAGCAACAATGTGTGTATCAGTCTAACACCTAAGAATCAAGGTGAGGGCCAAAATTGCTCCATCATTTAACATTTTAAGTATTCTATGTTGTTTTCTTTTTGTCCTATCTGCAGGAAACATATTTCAAATAACTTGAAAATAAGAAAGGATTTTGTGATGAGTTATTCCATGAAGTACTTAAAAACCTGATGCTAATTCAATGAGAAATTGAGACTAGAAGAATTTATTCTTTGTTAAGATTTTCTGATTGATTGATCATAAAGGATACACAAGAAAGTCTAAGACTGAAGATGCATGGTAGCCAAGCTTAGTAAAGTCTTTTTAGTAAAGCACTTTTTCTTGAACAGTTACTTTTATATTGCAATAAGTGTTTTAAAAAATATAGTTAACAAGCAGAAACCTTTAGAAGAATTCCTTCCATTTTTCTTTTCTATATAAGCCTTTCTTGTTGCATGATTCGTCTGCATATTTGCTTCGCCCCCATTCCATTAGCATCTTTTGAGTTATTTTTCACTACTGTATTTTTGTTTTAAGCTGTTTAAATTACATCTGCATTTTCATTGCAAACTTGCAGGTATTCAAGCTGTCCTGTCCAGCGACTCAGGGACCACAATTACAAAGGGTGGAGGGCTTCGAGGCAAATTAAACAAAGTTGTTTTAGCCTACAGTGGTGGCTTAGATACTTCTGTCATTGTTCCATGGCTAAGGTAGTTAACCTGTTTTATGTTATATATACTAATGCATTCCATTTTACGTCATAATTCTTGAAGCATCTATCCTTAAACGAGTAGCTTCTAGATCATAAAGATGATGGTTACTGGAATTCAATATTTTATTTTTCGTTGATCATTTATGTGTGCTTAATTATGGAACCTATGATTTAAGTATTTTGCTTTTGCAGGGAGAATTATGGTTGTGAGGTTGTTTGCTTCACAGCCGATGTTGGCCAGGTAAGTGGGAGTAAACAACTTTGCTAAACAGTCTACTTTACTTTATGTGGTGTAAGTTTATAATGTCATTTTATTACATGCACAATTTATTTGTCATTTCAAACTTTTTCAGGGAATAAAAGAATTGGATGGTTTGGAAGCAAAGGCCAAGGCAAGCGGGGCTTGCCAGTTAGTAGTTAAGGACTTAAAGGAGGAATTTGTTAAAGACTATATATTTCCATGCTTGCGAGCTGGTGCCATTTACGAGAGGAAATACTTGTTGGGAACCTCAATGGCCAGGCCTGTTATTGCAAAGGTTACTAACTACTTGTGTATTTGTTATGTTCTGCTAATTATACATTTTGTCAAGCTCAACACTATTAAAACTCCTTTGAAGCCTACATAGCATGCTACCTTAGTATTGCAATTTTTCGGTAAAAGTACCACGGAGGCCTTTGTATTAGGAGTCGGATTGCATTTTGCCCCCTCAACTCAAAAAATGAGTAAATTAGCCCCTGTACATTAGATTAAAGAGCAAAGTAGTCCTTCTGTTATAAATTCCATCCATTTATATTGTTAAAAATTGGTCCCTATATGTCAACATAAGGGTACATGTGGCATGTGAAGTGTAACTAACTGGTTATTTCTTCAGCTACATCAGTTTTTAACCGTAGAAATGGATGAAATTTTTAACAAAAAAGGATTATTTTGCTCTTTCATCTAATGTATAGGAACTAATTTGCCCATTGTTTTGAGTGAAGGGGGCAAAATGTAATCTGATTCCTAGAACAAGGGCTTCCATTGTACTTTACCCAGTTTTTCTCCTTAAATATTTTATCTCTAATTTTCTTTCCACCCTATCAAGCAAAGCTTTTATACTAGCATCATTTTCTTTACCTTTTGTGATAATGTGCTTATTATGACAGGCCATGGTGGATGTTGCTAGAGAGGTTGGGGCCGATGCCGTTTCTCATGGATGCACAGGGAAAGGAAATGATCAGGCATGCCTCTCAACCAAAGCTTTAGCTATGAATAACTCTCTTATTTCATCAAACCCGACTTTACTTTCATAAATTGACTAGCATATTTATTCTTACAGGTTCGGTTTGAGCTCACCTTCTTTGCTCTAAATCCGGAATTAAACGTTGTGGCTCCTTGGAGAGAATGGGATATTACAGGGAGAGAAGATGCTATTGAATATGCTAAGAAGCACAATGTGCCTGTTCCGGTGACAAAGAAATCAATATACAGCAGAGACAGGAACTTATGGCACTTGAGCCACGAGGTTTGGTAACTAAGTCTTATTTGTCTGATTACTTAACGTGATTCTCTTTGTTTCTCTATCCGATATTTATTTTTCTTGGCATTGAAGGGAGATATCTTGGAGGATCCAGCAAATGAACCGAAGGAAGATATGTACATGATGAGTGTTGACCCGAAAGATGCTCCTGATAAACCTCAGTATGTTTTACCTGCCTCTTAATGATATTTCACATGTTTCATATTCCAAATTAACAGCTTTTTTACATGCACAATTTCTGCAGATATGTGAAAATCGGAATTGAATCAGGCATCCCCGTTTCACTTGATGGAAAAACTTATTCGCCAGCTGAACTTCTTGCTACACTAAATGAAATTGGTGGGAAACATGGGATTGGTCGTATTGACATGGTTGAAAACCGGCTTGTTGGTATGAAGAGTCGTGGAGTCTACGAAACTCCTGGTGGTACCATCCTATTCAACGCTGTTCGTGAGCTGGAATCTCTAACCCTTGACCGTGAAACCATTCAAGTTAAAGATTCACTTGCCCTCAAGTACGCGGAGTTAGTTTATGCAGGAAGGTGGTTCGACCCACTTCGTGAATCCATGGATGCATTTATGGAGAAGATAACTGAAACCACCACTGGTTCCGTGACTTTGAAGCTATACAAAGGATCGGTTTCTGTAACTGGCCGGACCAGTGCTTATAGCTTGTACAGAGAGGATATCTCCTCCTTTGAGAGTGGAGACATATATAATCAAGCCGACGCTGCCGGATTTATTCGGCTCTATGGTCTTCCAATGAGGGTTAGGGCAATGCTTAACAAAGGTATCTAAGTGCTTTCTATTTTGTGTATCTATGTCTGGAATTTCAAGGCTGACTCTTTCATTTTTGTAACTTGTTTCCTTACTAATTTATCATCTTTTATTGAGTTAATTTCACCAAACATGACATTTATTTTAAATTGGTCTTTAAATTTCAAACAATTGTAATTACATCTCTAAACTATTAAGATTATATCAATTAAATCCTTTCATTACTAAAATTGTTAATTTAATTATTAAATGATAAATCAAATATTATGTGATACAATTTAAAATAAAAAATTTAAAAACATTGAATATTGTAAAAATAGAATATTTGATACACTGACAATATATTTTTAAAAAAATATTATTTGAGGTTTTTAAAGATTTCATTGAAGTTTTATTTAAAATTATGAGATATAATATTAATAATTTGGGATGTAATTAAATTAATGATTTTAATAACAAATGACCTGATTAATATAAAATATTTTGAAGTTTGGATGAAATCAAATATTATATCAGTGTTATATTAATAATTAAATTAAAATTATACCAGAAAATTTCAAAACACAATTAAACTGTGAAATTTTTAGTTTTATATGATTGAAATATTAGTAAAAGTGAACTCAAAGTTGAATAATATAAATTATAGTGCATGGTTGTTTAAATCGAATTGGATTGGTCGGTTGAATTATTTGGATCAAGATATTAATTTAGAGAAAGACATTAAATCAATTGATCTGTGAACCGGTATACACCGATTAAATTGAATTAAAAAATTGATTGAACTATTTTTTGTTAATTTATTTTTAATATTTTTATAAAGTTTTTAATGATTTATTTAATCAAACTCTACTGATTAAATCAATGAATCAATGGTTTGATTAGTTTGACTACTAATCTAATTTTAAAATCATTTCATAGACAGCTTGAATTAATGTGGATCTAAATTATAATTTCAATTTTATTAAAATATCATTTCAAACTCGTATTTATGTATTATATGTTATAGACCATAGATTATAGATATACAACTAAACTTGCTTTTGACTTATGTAATCTCCTCTAAAGTATAGCGGAATACCAAATCTAAAGTTTGAATGGGAATATTTATTTATTTTATATAATTTGTATTTGTATTCACATGTTACAGCCTCCTAAATCAAAGAGTTAGAAGAAACATACATGTTGAAAAAGCAATGAAACTATACAGAGCTTAATCTTTGTTCACAATCATTAGCTTGAACTTGAGCTGCATACTGCAAATTCCAAAGAATGTCCTCAAAAGATGGGCGGCTCCATAATTCTGGGAAAATGCACTTATTTGTTATTGAAATCACTATTGATAGTGATTCTTGTGAGGCTGTAGCTGAAACCACTGGGTTCATCAACCTTCCTCGCCCTTCCTGCTTGCTTAAACATGCCTGCTCATTTCCCAACTAAAAGTCAGTTTTCATCTAATCATCCTAAAAAATTGATAGCTTGAACTTGATAGACCCGTACTAAAATAAGATTTGAACTCGAAATGATTCGAGCAACTGGGTTGACCCAGATTTGAGTGTCAAACTCAAATGAGAAATCTGGAAATTTATTGGCAAACCTAAATGGTTTGGATATGGAATGGCATGAACAAGTAATTCGAAAATACTTGAATTCAGGTGTCAAACTCGAATGAAAAAAAACTTTGGAATGATCTCATCCGAAAACTCGATCAGCAAACTCAAAAGATCTTACTTCAAAAACATCCGAACTAGTAATATGAAATGAGATGAATTCAAATGTCAAATCCAAAATGATTTCAGTCCAAAATGAATGATCTGAACCTAAATTAATTAAAAAAATTTAAAACCTAAACTGATTGAGCAAGTAATCCAGGTTGACCCGTATTTGAGCGTTAAATCCAAATAAGAAATCTGAAAACATAAATGATCTGAATATGGAATGAGGCGATCAAGTTAACTCGAAATTTCTTGAATTCAAGTGTTCAATTTGAACGAAAAATACTTGGAATGATCACACCCGAAAAATCCGACTAGCAAACTCGAAAGACTTTAAATTTAGAACTCGAATCATATTTTACCAAAAAAATTTAGAACTTAAATCGAACCTAGTTAAATTGATGCAATCCAGAATCAATCAAAACCATATATGATTAAAGAGCCTAATTTTATGAATTGCTCATTCATGAAGTACTCAAACATACCAATTCATCTCGTAGAGTCCCTTCCTTTTTAGCAGCTAGGGAGGATCCAATCATCGTCTCCAACAAGATGAGCCCAAAGCTGTAAACATCGTCCTCTAATCTCGTCATTTGCCTGCAAATACATTGTTCAAATACTAAGTATCTCTGCTTAAAATTGCTAATAAGTAGATCAAATGAAACTAGTCCCTAGTCCTTACCATGATTTAGGATCCTCTCCTTTTATCTGCATGAAAGAAATATGGTCACAAGGTTTTAAACATAAAAGAGTGATTGTATGAATTAACTGAGATAAAATCAGGATTTTGAAGGGTTAACATGACAATGGATGGTAAATCTTACCTTATTGTTGTTGGTTTCTTCGGAGATAATCGACAGACCGTAGTCATTAAGTTTCGCCATCCGATGCTCGTTGAGCAAGATGTTGTTGGTCTTCAATCTATTGTGAAAGAAACCAGGAATAACGCCGGTATGCAAGAATTGCACAGCCTTGCAAACACCGATTAAAACCGCCAGTCGTTCAGACCAATTCAGAACCTCTCCAACACAGTTCTCTACAATAACAAATGAATGTAAAAATGTGATCCAAATCAATATTTTTTGGTAGAATTAAGGTGTCTTTCATGTCTGTTTTATGGTTCATGGGAACTAATCCTTTCGAGATTCGTTATTGCGTCTCCCAACAATGTATCTCCAAAATTCAAACTAAGTTCTTTATTTGGAAGTGCAATGTGCCTTAGTCTTTGTAATCTTCACAAACTTGGAATCTAATCCCTATACTTTTTTTTCCGAGAATTTAGTCCCCCTACTTTTTAGATTTCAAAATTCAAGTCCAACTATTAACACTGTTAAAATTATCTTGTTAAATTCAGGTTCATTACAACATTTTTAACAAAATAATTTTAATAGTGTTAACAGTTGGACATGAATTTTGAAATCTAGAAAGTAAATGGATTACATTCCTAGAAATAAAAATATAAGCACTAAATTCTAAATTTACAAAGAGTAAAAGGACTCACGGCATATTTTAACCATTGGTATTGACAATAAAACAAGGTTAAAATATATCATAGGTCCTTGTACTCTTCACAAATTTAGAATTAAATCTTTGCACTTTTATTTTCAGAAATTTAGTTTCTCTACTTTTCAAATTTTAAAATTCAAGTAAAGGGACTAAATTCTTAGAAATAAAAGGGATTAAATTCCAAATTTACAAAGAATTGGAGATGAATTTTGAAATCTGAAAAGTAAATACACTAAATTCCTAGAAATAAAAGTACAATAACAAAATTCCAAATTTACAAAGACTATAGGGACTTATGACATGTTTAACCATAAAACAATCTAAAGATAGGGAATTTGAGTTCCAAAGGATATTACCAGAGAGATAAGAACGAAAATTCCCATTAGGAATGTATTCATAAACAAGGAAGACCCCGTTGACACTGCCGTCATCTTGTTTAACTTCAATGCAGTGCCCCAGAATGGCAACCAAATGCGGGTGGCGAATCTTTGCAAGCATATCTAGCCTGAGTTTGAGGTTTCTAATCCAGTATTTCTTTGTTGTTCGCAGGCACCTTATAGCAACTTGGCTTCCACTCTCCAATCTTCCTTTATAAAGCTGGAAAATGAATCAATCATACACGCTACATTGGTCAATTGAGGTGAATAGAAGAGGTAGAAAGAGCTAGAATCACAAAATAACGATCATAACATCATGTTGTAACTGATGTTTAAGTGTCGGAAAAAGGGTCATTGTTTATTGCAAGTTGTAGGCTTTGGTGAATCAATCATACATGCTACTTTGGTTAGTAAAAGTACCATGGAAGCTCCTGTACCAAGAGTCGGATTGCATTTTGCCCTCTCAACTAAAAAAAAAGGCAAATTAATCCATATACATTAGATTAAAGAGTAAAGTAGTCATTTTGTTAAAAATTTCATCCATTGCTACTTTTAAAATTGATCCCTGTACGTTAGCATAAGGATCAATTTTGCTCTTTGATATAATGTACAAGGACTAATTTGCACACTTTTTTAGTAGAGGGGGCAAAATACAATCTGACTTCTAATATAAGGGCCTCCATGGTACTTTTACCTGCTTTAGTCGATTGTGATGAATATAAGAGGTAGAAAATGCCAGAATCACAAAATAAGGATCATAACATCATGTTGAAACCGATGTTTAAGTCTCTTAAAAAAGGGTCATTGTTTATTGCAAGTTGTAGGCTTTGGTGGATCAATCATACATGCTACTTTGGTCAATTGTGGTGAATATAAGAGGTAGAAAGAGCTGCAATCACAAAATAATGATCATAACATAGTGTTGTAACCGATGTTTTAAGTCCCGGAAAAAGGGTCATTATTTATTGCAAGTTATAGGTTTTGATATTTTTACCTTTCCGTAAGAACCTTCACCCAGAAAAGCAGAGTTATCAAAGTTGTTTGTGGCTTCATTTAACTCTTCCAAAGTGAATGATCTACATGGTGGGAGACCTTGAATCTCTAATTTAGTAGTTTCAGAAATGTACCCTAAAAAGAAAATATTCATCAAAATTTTCTCATAGAAAATCTATTTTTTTTCCTAGTGAAAAATTTAAGCTTATTGACCTTACTTGCATTGTTTAGTATCTCAGAAGAGAAACCCGTTGTTGAGTTTTCTTGTACTGATTTGTGCAGCAAATGTTGCTCTGATATCCCTCGCTGCCAGTAATGTCTGCAAATGATTACAGAGGCAATACCCAAAAGGACAATGATAACAACTATGCCAACAATGAGACTGATTGAAACACCTAAGCCATTGGCATTTTGGGTGCTTTGATCCTTATGAACTTTGTCTCTGCAATATGATAATGGATGCTGATGATGATGATCAATGGATAAACAGTTACCACTGAAGTTGACAACTTTATTGCCTGATTCAGAGTTCAAACATGAAGGTAAACTCCCTGTTAGCCTATTGTTTGATATATCAGCAAACTCAAGGTTATTCCCACATGTTAGATTGTAGTACCCAAGTGATCCACTCAACATATTTGATGCCAAATTCAAGAAACTGATGTTTGGCAATGAGAAAAGTGAAGCTGGAGGTATACCGATGAGGTTATTGAATGAAATGTCAAGGTGTTGAAGGTGAGTTAAAAGGGTATATTGTGTTGGGATTTCACCATTGAAGGAGTTTCTATTGAGGGAAACCATAATCAAACCTTTGGGAATTGTTGGTAAATGTGAATCCAATTTGTTTCCACTCAAATCCAACACTTTCAAATGTGTTAAACTAGCGAAATCTAATGGACCTTTCTTCAACTTGTTGTTCTTCAAGCTCAAACTTGTTAAGTTAGACATAAAATCAAACACGTGGACTGTATCATTGAAGAAATTATCATCCAACACAAGTGTTTGAATCTTCACCATTGTTGAAACTTTAGGAGGGATTGAACCAAAAAGGAAATTGGAACTCAAATCTAAACGCTCAAGTGATGATAATCTATGGATTTTATTAGGGAGAGGACCCCAAATTCCTAAAGAAACCAAACTAAGAACTTTCAAGCTTGTCAACCTTGTCAAAGTTGTAACAAAAGAATCCATTGAAAAGGAAACTGATAGTGTTTGATTTGGGATTGGGAAACCATGAAAATCAGTGACTTCAATGGAAGGCTTATCACCCATTATTTTCAACTCAGTTATTGAGTTGAACTCGCATGAAATGTTTACTTTTGAAGATGGTGGTAAAAAGCAAAACATTGTTCTTCTATCATACCAGATATCAAGCTGTTTTGGGTATTCTAAATGCTTCTTTAGTTGAAGAAGAGCTTGGGTTTGAGAGTTTAGTAATTGAGAATCACCTAATATGAAGAAACTCCATGGAAGCCATAATAGTATAAAGAACAAGCTATGGTTCTCCATGAATATGATGAAAAGATTTGAAAGTTATGGCAAAAGGAAGGTAATGAAAGATTCCTTGGCTAACCTTCAGAAAGCTTGAAAAATTCTTCAATGGTGAACTTATCAGCAAATTATGAACTTAAAGAGAAATCGCAGAGTTACCTAAAACGGGATTCACTTTAAAGGAAAACGATCTTTGCAAAGAAACATAAGAATGGTGAGTATTGAGGAATAAGGAATAATAATAAGCTTGACTTTTGGGAGTGTAAATCCAATGATTTTTAGTGGTGGGTAGTATGTCACTCCAACTACAATTACTAATAAGTTTTACTAGTACAAGAACCATACGTTGAAACAAGGATGAGTCGGTGGGGGAGACGAGCTGGTCACTTTGTATAGGACGGAGAACCGTCAGATTAAGGTGGTCGAAGTAGAAATGAATGATGAGATGTTGTTGGAGGTATCTAAGGAAGAGAGGAGGTGTAGGTTCCTCGTCCTTCGTCCTCCGGGCCCAGATTTTATATACTTATTGTTTCTGTTTTGAGGTGTCATGAATCATCTCAGATGAGACGTGGTGATTGAGATTTAACCTGATAATTAATAAATAGGTTTGATTATAAATATCTTACAAATTAAGAGATTTTAATGAAAAATTAAATTTACTAATATTGCTCGAGAATTTAATTGTCTGAGTAATCATAACAAGATGTAACAATAATGTATATAAAGTGAAAAGAAAATCTACATATTACAATTACAGATGATGGAACTTAAGCCCGTACTTTTGGAATTTAGAGAATTCAATCTTTATCAACAAGACGGTGATTAGCTGAATTTTTGGAAGTAATGCACGTACTACTTCCACGTGGTGAAAGTTTTCCACCGACAATGATAGTTATGGGTTAAAAAGCGAAGTGGTGAAAAGGAGGAGATTTCTTTGGCTTTGGATTTGCTAGTAAAGTCAGCAAAATCCAGTTAAAAAGTTGAAAATTTAGATTCTTCTTTTTTTGTTTCCTTTTTCATGAAATACTCTTGAAATATATAGATAGAATATGATATTTTAAAATTTAATATATGGAAAAAAAAATTCTGTGAATTTATTAATGAATATCATTGCCTGCAGCTTATGACAATGGAACAAGCTGTCTCCAACAGGAAATTTGAGCAAAATTTGACTGCCCATACCAACACTGTCTCCGCTCCAGATATGCTAATACAGATTACATTATTCTTTTGTGGTAGAATCAATCAAATTGTTCGTATATTAAAAAGTAAAAAATTAATTTAATTGTTAATTTAATTAGTAGGTAGTAATTTACGAATCAATTAATTTAATTCTTTTTATCAAACTGATATTTTAACAATATTAGTTATTAATTTTGTATTCGTGATAAATTGTACTTTAATTTAATTAATTTTAATATTTAAAAGCATGTTTAATTAAATTATGCTATTAATCATATGTTATGTTTAAATGGTAAGTTTTATCTATATACTAATTAGAAACATATGACCGATTCGGCTGTACCAATCTTATCCCATTATAATAATTCTGCTTTTTATCTTTTAGATTTCAGTGTTGTTGTTATCTGTAGTGATTCCAGCTTGAGGGAAAGAAAGATAAATAATTGAAGAAGAAGAAGAAGACCCACATTTAAAAAAAAAAAAAGAACATTAAATTGAGTAGGCCATTGTTGCCAGCTGAATGTTTGAAAGGGGAACAAACATGAATAGACTAGGGATTTGACTCTCATCACTATCTTTATTTTCTCATTAATTATTGAACCTACTCTCACTCTCTCTTTAATGTTTTAACCTTACATTCAGGTCATGTGACCAAACACCCCCCATTTATTGTTTCTTTCTTTAGGGGGAGCATTGAGGGGTAGTAAATGGGTTCAACTGACTTCTTTTTACAAAATAATATATTTTATATTAATATTTTATTAGATAAAAGGTTTGAAAATTCAGTAAAAATATTTATTGGAGAAATTCAATCTAATTTACATACAAGAGTAATAAGATTTAAAGTAAAATCAAATTACTTTATATCTATTACAGATCTTTTAATAGAATAATGTTTATGCCTAAGAATTCAGATAAAAAATTCTGAAATAAATGATTTAGCTGAAGATCTAGCAATCAGTTGGACTTCTATTAATGAATATACTAATACGGCAGAAGTAAAAATAAAAAAAATAAATAATAAGATAATTGAACTTTTTGAACCTAATAAATTTACTACAGAAATACAACCAAAATTATTACATTTAAGTGACTTATCCATACCAAGAGATTGGATTATAGGAAATATTAATAGTCTTAGTACATCTAAGCCAGTATGTACTATAGAATATATAGCATCAAGAGATAAATTATATTTTAAAAATAATACAATTACAGATACTAATAATAAGTTAGTTTTACCCTCAAATACTCAAATAGAGGATGAAGAGGAAAATTCAGATCATAATTCTTCTACACCCATAGGAATGAAAATAGTTCATATTCCTATATTTCTTACAAAACCCACTATAAATTCTAGAAATACTAGAATGGAAGAAATACAATCTTCAATAATAATTCAACAAATGAAAATTGGAAAAGGTGATGTTATTACATTATCTAATTTTCAATTTAGAAAATATTATACATATATTGAAGTTACATTTCAATTTAGAGAATATAAAACATATTCTTTACATGCTTTGCTCGATACTGGAGCTACAACTAGTAATTGCAGAAAAAATGCTATTCCTGTAGAAAAAAGGGAACCAATGAAGCATCCAATTAGAGTAATAGGTATTGATGGTAATGAAATCATAATTCAATATAAAGTTAGAAATATACCAGTCTACATAAATAATGTAAGATTTGTAGTACCAAAATTATTATATTTTCCAGCTATGCATGGAGACATATTGTTAGGAAATAATTTTATATATTAGCATTTACCATTTGCTATTGATAAAAATAGAATTATGTTATCTATAGAAAAAACTTCTATAGAAATACCATTAGTAGAAAACGATAAATTTGTGTGTGATAAAAATTTTGCACCACCTAGAAAAGAACAAATAAACCAAATTAAAACAAATCATTGGTTATTTAAAATATTAGAAAATAATTTTAGTGAAGAACCATTAAAGTTATGGCAAAATAGTCCTAGGTACTGTGAAATAAAATTGGAAAATCCCAATAAAATTATTAGAGTAAAACCCATGATCTATACTAAACAAGATATAGATGAATTTGATGTTCAAATAAAAGAATTATTAGAAAAAGGATTAATAAAAGAAACTAATAGTCCACATTCTAATCCAGCTTTTATGGTAAGAAACCATGCAGAAATAAAAAGAGGAAAAGTTAGAATGGTAATTAATTATAAAAAATTAAATCAAAATATTATTTTCGATGTATATTTTATACCGAGAAAAGATGTTTTAATTAATCAGGCAAAACATGCCAAATATTTTAGTAAATTTGACTGTAAATCAGGCTTTTGGCAAATCTTGTTAAAAGAAGAATCTAGACATTTGACAGCATTTAGTGCACCCAATGGACACTACCAATGGAAGGTAATGTCATTTGGATTATGTAATGCACCCCAAATATTCTAAAGATGGATGGATTCTATATTTAGTAAATATAAAAAAAATTGTATAGTATATATTGATGATATTTTAGTATTTTCAGACACATTGGATTTACATAAAAAAACATTTAAATATTATTTCTCAATAATTTATAAAATATGGAATTATATTAACTCCTAATAAAATAGAACTAGAAAAAACAGAAATAGAATTTTTAGGATTAAAATTATCTAATGATGATCTTAAACTACAAGATCATATCATAGTTAAAATAAAAGAATTTCCTGAAAAGATTGAAGATAAAAAACAATTTCAACAATTTTTAGGAATAATAAATTATGATAGAAATTTCTTTCCAAACTTATCAAAAAAGATAGGTATGTTATATGATATTTTATAACCCATTTATTTAAAAAAAATTAGCTAAAAAATGGAAAAACTTTAAATAGGAGTTCTTTTCATTAGTTTTTTTTTTTAAATATAATTTTTTTTAAAAGTTGAGTGATAAAAATTTGACTAAAAAAAAGTAGTAACAAGTTCTTTTTAACTATTGATGCAACGTGAAATGTATCTTTAATTTTTTTAACATCAATTTCATTATAGATTTTTATAATATTTATTTTTTTTATACAATACTTAGAACTATTCATAGTTCCTCCTCAACTCTTAAATAGGAAGATAATGCGCTTCAACGCACTCGAACCCACGTTCTCTTAAACTGATAATAACATTGATGTCAAATTGAACTAAAACTCAATCGACTTATCTTTATATTTTCTAAATTCATAGCTTAGTACGAGAACCTTAAAAACATGTGAAAATTATAGAAGTATCAACTAGATTTAAGGGCTTATTTAAATAAATCATTATAATTTAAGGGCTTATTTAAGTATAAAAATAATATAAGGGTTTATTTAAATAAATCATTGTAGTTTAAGAACTTATTTAAATAAAAAGAATACTAAAAAGACTTACTTAAACAAGTGATTATAGTTTAAGAGTTTTTTTAATATATTTTTTTCATTTCGAGGAACACATGAAAGTATTTGTGTATATATATTAATTTTAGTTTGATATATGTTACAAGATAGTTATAAATATTTAATTTAAATTTTTAACTATTTGATTAAAATTATTTTAGTCAATAAAAAATTAAAATTGAATATTGATATATATATCAAGAATATTATTTGAACTCTTGTTATTAGCTTGGTGGTTACAAGATGTTCACCCATTCAATCTGTTGAGTAAGTAGAAAGCCTTTATTTGTGCAAATTCTTTTGGATATTTAAACATTGTGTGTGTATGGTGTGAGGATGTCCCTACCGTGTGTGAGTACTAACCCTTTAATTGGTGTGTGATGGGTTGGATTCGAATTTTAGCATTTTGTATTGGTTGATATATATATATAACAAAGAAGTCAATTTTATACTAGTTGGTCAGAATGTCCTGTTTCAAAAGTAAAACAAAATAATAATTTTTTGTTTTCGCTTCGGTTTGGATAAAAAAGCAAATTCATTTTTCAGACAAAACCAAAAGTTTAAAAAATTGACCTAAATATACCTTGTATGGCCTTGACCTTGAGTACTTCTATTGCAGTAACTTTTCATTATTACGAAGAGATCTTTTTAATTGATGATCTGCGAGATGAATAATCTAATTAATTTCTTCTACCTTGTGACAAAAACGTGTGATATTGGACATACAATTGGTTTAAATTCTACTATTAATTTTTATACTTTAATTTGGTTATTTTTAGTTATTATACTTTTTAAATTTTAAAATTTCAATTCTCACTAAAAGGTAACTGTTAAATTCATTAAGTTAAGTTTTGTTATTTTCAAATTTTGATATGGTAAATATATTATCACATGTATAATGCTTTATCAACATGTTATTTATGAATATTGCTTACTAAAAGTCCAGTTAACGGATTAACGACTGTCGTTTATATCAATATTGAAATTTCAAAATTTGGAAACTAGAAAAACTTAAAATGATCCAGTTGGAGAATATGACTTAAATCTACAATTGTTGCCATAGTATAGAACTAGTAAATGAGTTTAATCAAGCAGATTTAACTACTACTATTTCAGTCAAGACTAAAATTTCAAAAGTACATGGACTAAATTCACAACTTTCATAAAATACATAGACTAATAGTAAAATTTAAAAAAAAATTAAGTGATGACGTGACACAATTTTATAGTGTCACATCATCACAATGGCCAAATTTGAAAAAATTATCAAATTTAAGGACTAATGTGAATAAAAATTTTAAATTTTGGATGCTGCACTAAAAGAAACAGATTATGACATATATCTCGGCCCATACCTTAGAGATGGAACCCAAATCAGAACCCATAGCCCACAAACAAACCCTAGAATTTGGAGAACAGTCTAATTAACAACTCAATTGAATAATAAATTTATAAAAAACATGTATTTTGTACGAGAATTGTAGGCAAACAATATAAAATGCATGAAAGCCCTTAAACCCTAATTTCTTATCTCAGTAACTCATTTCCTAAACCCTCAGAAACCGCTGGAAAACTCGAACCCCACCTAAAGACACTCCCCATTTATCAGTTATTTTGATTATTTTGAAGCTAAAAAGGGGTGGGATTTTTTTCTTTGAGCCGTTGATTCAATGGCTCTTTATTTATTGTACGAATCATCTTCTGGTTATGCGCTATTCCAAGCTCAAGGGCTCGACGAAATCGGTCAAAACACAGAGGCTGTTAGGAACTCGGTTGCTGATCTGAACCGGTTCGGTAAGGTGGTTCAACTCACTGCTTTTCAGCCTTTTGAATCCGCCATTGATGGTCTCAATCAATGCAACTCTGTTTCTGAAGGTATTAAAAATGATTTCACATTTGTTTTATTTTTCAAGCTTTTGGGTTTGTTTTGTTTTGCACTTAAAAGTAAATGTTGTTTATGCTATTTGGCTTTTCTACATGAGTTTTTCAGCATTGGTTTTTGCTAGTAATAGAGTCCGGTGTGTTGACTTGTATTGACCAAAACAGGCTGAAACACACTGAAATTTTGACTGAAACGAACATAAACTGCTTGGTACTGGTTTAGGACTGGAACGGTATATACTGGTATGGTACTGACTACAATGGTTTGTACAGCTTTAGAACTTTTTTTGTATGTAAGTTGCTATATTTACTTGTTGGCTTGATTGGGATTTGCTTGTAATAAAGGATTCTGCCATGTTTGTATGGATAGTTAGGTGATTTAGCCTTTCAAAAAGACTAGCTAGAGGAAGTTACAATGATATTGATTTGCCATTTCATATGAGGTTGCTTGCCTTTTAAGTTAAGTTAACCATCGGTTTTATTTCCGGTTTTGATTGCAGGGCTAATGACCGATGAGTTAAGGAGTTTTCTTGAGCTTAATCTCCCTAAAGTTAAGGAAGGCAAGAAATCCAAGTTCAGTCTTGGAGTTGCAGAGCCTAAGCTTGGTTCTCACATCTCCGAAACAACGAAAGTTACATGCCAAAGTGGGGAGTTCGTGCTTGAGCTTCTTCGTGGTCTGCGGTTGCATTTCGATAAGTTTATCAAGGACCTAAAGGTTTGCATATTTTCTTTATGTTTTGCCTTTATTTTTCTTTATCAAGAAAACAGCTACAAGTGTGTGTGTGTTTCTTAAAACTTTGTAGCCCGGGGACTTAGAAAAAGCTCAGCTCGGTCTGGCGCACAGTTACAGCCGAGCAAAGGTCAAGTTCAATGTCAATCGAGTGGACAATATGGTTATTCAAGCGATTTTCCTTCTCGATACTCTTGATAAAGATATCAATTCCTTTTCCATGAGAGTGAGGTTCGTTGTTAATTTACCCTCGAAACAAGCACCATAACTAGTATATGCATGGATTTTACGTTACGGATATCCTCTGATTGATTACTTCCTGCAGGGAATGGTACTCTTGGCATTTCCCCGAGTTGGTAAAGATTGTCAACGACAATTATCTTTATGCTAGAGTTGCGAAGCTTATAGAGGATAAGTCAAAGTTGTCTGAAGAACACATACCTGCCTTAACCGAAATACTTGGGGACGAGGACAAAGCAAAAGAAATCGTCGAAGCTGGCAAAGCATCAATGGGTAGGTCTCTTGTATTTATACCACATTTAACCTTTTTTTTCTCGTACCCCCATTCATTGGTTTTTTTCTTTTGCAGGGCAGGATTTGACCCCGGTTGATTTGATCAATGTTCAGCTATTTGCGCAGAGAGTAATGGATCTTGCTGAGTATCGAAAGAATCTTTATGATTACTTAGTGACTAAGATGAACGACATTGCACCAAATTTGGCATCGTTGATCGGGGAAGTTGTTGGGGCTCGGTTGATCTCTCATGCTGGTAGTCTCACAAATTTGGCAAAATGTCCCTCTTCCACTCTTCAGATTCTTGGTGCCGAGAAGGCCCTTTTCAGGTATTTTACTTCTCACCTTATGTTCTTATGACATGGTGGAGTTATAGAATGTACGGAGAAATAGAAGTTCTTGCTAAAATTGAGACCCTCAAGATCTTGTGTACTAATCCGAGTGGGTTTTTTTTTTTCAACATTGTTTGAACCTTACTTTTAAGGCATTGATTTCACTCATTGCTGGCTGCTGCTTGCTTCAGGGCACTGAAAACACGAGGGAACACACCTAAGTATGGTCTAATTTTCCATTCATCTTTCATTGGTCGAGCATCTGCTAAAAACAAGGGCCGAATGGCACGCTATCTTGCAAATAAGTGTTCCATTGCATCTCGCATAGATTGTTTTTCAGGTAATTATCATTATTCTTGCTTCCTACACTTTTAAGTTTTCCCCATAAGTCTATCAATTCTTTTTTTTTTTCGTTTGCAGAGCGAGGCACCACTGTTTTTGGGGAGAAACTGCGGGAACAAGTGGAGGAACGACTCGAGTTCTATGACAAGGGTGTTGCACCTCGAAAAAATATTGATGTGATGAAGTCCGCAATTGAAACTACTCAAAACAAAGGTTCAAGGAGCTGCGAACCCTTTTCATTTTGTACGATTTTGAAAATATGTTGTCGCATTTTAAGTTGGTTGGAAATGCATTTAACTTGCTCTTGAGGACTTGCAAATTTGATATATCAGTTGAGCTCAGCTTCTAATGAAAATGCCAGATTATTTTAAGGGTAAACTACCTTAGTAGTCACCCAATTAAGGTTGTTTTTTCTTTTTTGGTCATCCAACTATGAAAAGTTATTAAATGATTACCCAACTATTAGTAAATTTATTTTTTGGCCACCCAACTGTAAAAAATTACAAAATGGCTATCCAACTATGTAATTTTGTCTGTTTTGGTCACCAGCTGGCTAATGTCAAAATGGAAATACCCAAAAATCCAAGATAGTTGGGTATCCAAAAAAGAGAAAATTGAATAGTTGAGTGGTCCTTTTGTAACTTTTCATAGTTGGGTGACCAAAAAAGAGAATTGAATAGTTGAGTGGTTATTTTGTAACTTTTCATAGTTGTGTGACAAAAAAAAAATACTAATAGTTGGGTGATCATTTTGTAACTTTTCATAGTTGGTGAACAAAAAAGAAAAAATTCATAGTTGGGTGACTACTAATGTAGTTTACCCTTATTTTAATGCATTTAGTCAATCAGCTTTGGCAAATTTGATTTCTGTTTAAAGGTTTTGTCTATTACAATGTTTTTAATACAGATGTGGAAATGGAAGAAGCACAACCAGTCGAAGCTTCGGCAAAGAAAAGCAAGAAGAAGAAATCAAAACCCGAAGATGCCCCAGCTGAGGCTGCAAATGGAGATGCTTTGAAGGATGCTAAATCGGAAAAGAAAAAAGATAAAAGAAAGAAGGAGCAGGGTCACGGAGCTGAGGAAATAAACGGCATTAACGGGGATGGCACTGAACAAGACGGAACAGCCAAGAAGAAAAAAAAGAAAAGCAAAGATGAAGTAGCTGCTGCAAGTGAAACTAAAAAGAAAAAGAAGTCCAAGGCGTGAATTCATCACTATTGTGCTCAATTTTGTGTAATGGCATATTAATAATTGATTTTTAAGTATTATTGTAGCAAAATTGTCTAGATAACTTTGTCACAAGAACAAATATTTAGGTGCCCGGAAATTTTGGCATTTGTAGGTGAAGATATTGAATCCGGATGTGAAAATGTCGAATCCGGATATGCACGGATGAAAAGGGAAAAGAACATGGTGGTTAGTACCGTTTCGATCTTCAACTGGTATTCGGGGTTTGGATGGATATCTGTGTTTCTGAATAAGTATTTTCATTCTTGATTATTTCGGTTAATCTTTTAAAGAGAATGTAGCTTATGCATACCTTGTAAAATGATAATTGTTGCCAATTTTGTTCTTTATGTGCGTAAATGTTATAAGATATGTTAATGTGATGTGTTAGGATTAATTAGGAGTCATGTATGGTGGTACGTTATCTTGTCTAAGTATTATATATGTCTTAGATATTTTTTAGAAGATTATGGGTGAATAAGTGATACCATACAAGTGACGGACACTCGTAAAAGGTGAACTCTTGGGGAGATCGTCAAATTGATAGGTCGTCAGGTTGAAAGTGATTATATATCAGGCATTTTATATTATTGTATAATGTGTATTTTCTATTACTATTTATTAAGGTGAAATGTGTGTTGTTATACAATGTATTTTCTTTTACCAAAGTCATCAAAATTTAAATTATGTGGTGTATAATTCTTAATTTGCATATTTTATTTGTACAATTTAATATATTTAAATTTATGGTTTTGGGTATCTATACTTTGAAATTTAAGTATCAAAACTTCATAAGCTGAGTATCAATATTCAATCCTTTAGTTTCGATGCTCTCAAAGTCAATAGTAAAAATATTTGAAACAATGGAAACATGTATTGGTACATGACCTCAAGTATCGATACATATTCTCATTTATCAATATGTCCTTAGTTATTTCAGTACTTTGAAACATCAAAATTAAAATAGTTGAAAAATTGACTCAAGTATTGATACTTAACTCACAGCTTGATGATTAAATTGAGTTTAAAATGATAATTTTTTTATATTGATTCGTGAGTGTTTAAAATGTAAAATGTTTACTTAAAAAAATGTTGAATGTTTAGAATTATGCAATTTTCGAAATTTTATGGAAAGTGAAATTTATAATTTTTGGAAATTTTAATTAGGCAATTTTTGAAATTTTTAATTAAGTTTCAAAAAGTTTTTGAAAATTATTATTGTCTTAAAATTCTTCAAAAAAATTAATTAAGCCTTAAAATTTAATATCAAGATAAATTCTATGGATTCAAAATAATATATTAATGAATCTTCAACGTTGGATTGAATTCAAATTCTAAAGCCATCACCATCGGGAGGATTTTACTTCAATTACACCATGGCTCGAACATGAATAGGTTCAGATTATAAAATGAATAAGAACATGTGGTTATAAAAAAAAAATCAAGTGTTTTCTCTGTGTGTCCTAAAAAACAGTCTGGCTTAGTGGTTGGGTTGGGAAAACGGTGATTTTTTGTTTTTTCTTTTGTATTCATGGAGGAAGAAGACGAAACATCTTTACTTGAGAAGGAACTCATCAAACTTTCTGTGAAAAACTCCATAGTATCACCCGGTGAAGGTCCTTCAGTATGTTCAGTTTGGACAAAAAAGCTCTTCAATCCTGATAGCTTTCGGGCTCAAATGAAAAACATCTGGAAAACATGGAAAAAATTTGAGATTAGTGCGGTTGGTCAAAATCTTTTACTTATTTCATTTGATAATGAAGAAGATTTGGAGATGATAATGGATAGGCGTCCTTGGTTTTTTCGAAAACGACTTATCATTTTCAATAGGTTGGTGAGATCGATTGAGTGAAACAAACTTCGTTTGGTTATGACTCCATTGTGGGTTAAAATTGGACCCTGCCCTCCGGAGTTTGACCGAAAGGATCTAATGCATGCTGTGGGTTCAACTTTTGGGGGGCTTTTACAATCTGAAGTTAAAAAAGAATGCTGTAGGATCCGGATCTTGTTTGATGTGCAAAAGCAGTTATGAAGGGGCATTTTTATCTCTTCAGGTGAACAAGGCAAAATATGACTACCATTCAAGTATGAGAATTTACCCCAATTCTGTTTTGGATGTGAACTCATGGGCCATGGGTTACAAGATTGTACGGACAGTAACAAAAAAGTGAAAGAAATGGCGACTGATGATTATCCTTTTTCAATTGCTCTTCGTGCTGAATCTAATGCTGTTGGAAAGGAGAGTTTCCAGTTTCGTTCCCAAGCTATAAAATCAATGGTCCAATGTTCATATGTCGCAGAAATGAAGTTAACGTCGGTGGAGACAGTGGAGGAAGGGCAGGTGCAGAATGAGGAGCAGGTGCAGATCGTGAGGATGGAGAATCTTTCAAAAAAAGGAACCGTTAATTATGGGAGCGATTTCGGAAATAATTCTAATCAGATTAATCCTGCTATTAATGATCCTGATTGCATGAAAGACGGGTCTGATTTGGAAGTTAATAATTCTAATATAGGGATTGAAGGAAATTCTTTCCATACTGGCCATCGTTTGGTGGATGGAAAGTCTTCTAAGGAAAAAAAAGGAAACTGGAAAAGGAAGGCAAGGAGAGTGATGGAGGGCCCACAAAACCTGGCAACATGTGCTGGAAAGAGGAAAGTTAATTCGTCTTTGAATGAAAATTTAAATGACATTAATTTGGAGGAATTTACTGGGAAAAAGGCAAGAATGACAGCTCAAATTGATGACTCAATACCGAGTGAAGATGTGGTGATGTGTACGGTTGAGCTTCATTCTGGTGAGAATTTTTGGATCGGTGGCTGACAACATGTCAGCTGACCAAAAACAATGAAAATACTGAGCTGAAATGTTCGAGGATTGGGGAGATCTCGAACAGTTCCTAGAGTTCAGTACGCATTGAGGTCGAAATATCCCCATATGGTCTTCTTTATGAAGACGAAGATACAAGGTTGCAAAATGGAGAACATAAGAGACGAAAGTGCGGTTTTGAATTTGGCATTGACGTGGAAGCAGATGGCTCTAGAGGTGGATTATGCTTAGCATGGAAAAAGGAGGCTATTGTTTCTTTACAGTCGTTTTCAAAGAACCATATTGATGTTTTGGTGAAGCAAAACTCAGATGGGAAAGAATGGCAGTTTATTGGGTTTTATGGTGCACCTTTTACAACAGAACGAAGCAATACTTAGAACCTTCTTCGACATCTTGGTCCAAATTCCAATTATCCTTGGTTGGCCAGTGGAGACTTCAATGAAATCATGGTTTCTTATGAAAAGGTTGGAGGAATTCTGAGAGACGAGAAGCGGATGGAGTTATTTCGAGAAGTCCTTGCTGATTGTCAGCTTTTGGATGTTGGATTCACGGGCCCTAAATTTACATGGAAAAGAGGAAATCTGAAGGAGACTAATACCAGGGAAAGATTAGATAGGGCGTTGCAAACGATTTATGGTTTCAAGAATTCATGAAAGCCAAAATTCATCATCTTCCCCATTCGTTTTTAGACCACTATCCAGTTCTAATTGATATGGGTATGCAAAATACGCCGGCTAATTTTCCCAAATTCAGATTTGAAGCCTGGTGGCTTTTAGAGGATTCAATTGAATCAGAAATTGAGAATTTATGGAGTTTATATTCAGGGTCTGTTATGGAAAAATAGCATTGTTTACAAAGTGGTCTTACTGAATGGGCTACAAAGATCAAACGACAAAGAGGTGTTCTTAAAAAAAGTTTGACTCGAAGGCTGGAGGATATGTTGGATAAGGATAGGGATGATTCTGTGTTAGCAGAAATTATTGACATCGGAATTAAGCTTAATTGGGAAATTGAGAAAGACGAAGCTTCTTGGGAGTAACGTGCACGAACGAATTGGCTTAGATCTGGTGACAAAAACACTGCTTTTTTCCATAGATTTGCTACAGAACGAAAACGAAAAAACAGAATATCCAAGCTGATTAAAAAGGATGGGAATGAACCTTATGATGAAGAGGGGTTGGGAGCTGTACATTTTTTCAAAACCTGTTTGCCTCAAAGAGAGCTACTGATTCCTGGAATTCAGGTCAGTATTACTGAAACTGATAATGATTTACTTTTAAGACCTTTTTCAGGGGAAGAGGTTTTTAAAGCTCGAAATAATATGGGGCCATTGAAGGCACCTGGTGTTGATGGATTTCCAGCTGTTTTTTTCCAACGTTTTTGGAAAATTGTTGGTAAAGATGTTACAACTTTCTGTTTAGGGATTTTGAACGAGGGCAAGTCTTTGGAGAGTGCTAATGCCACAGAAATTCTATTGCTGCTAAAAATCTCAAATCCTACAACTTCGGCAAATTATAAGCCTATTAGTCTTTGTACAGTTGTTTATAAGCTTGTTGCTAAAGTTTTAGTAAACAGATTCCAGGAAGTGACTGGAAAATGCATCGATCATGCTCAAAGTACTTTTGTACCCATCGGCTGAAATAGAAGTTTATATGGGTAGTAATGGCAAAAATTGGTTTTCGACAAGAATGGGTCAACCGAATAATGCATTGAATCACTACTGTGTCTTATTTTGTTCTCGTTAATGGTGTCAATGGTACTTCTTTCAAACCAATGAGAGGACTTCGACAAGACGACCTGTTGAGCGTGATCCTTTATATTGTGTGTAGTGAAGGCTTATCATCGTTACTAACGATGGCAATAGCTGAAGGTAAATTAAAAGGGGCTAAAGCATGTAGGCGAGGTCCGAAAATTTCACATTTATTATTTGCTGATGACAGCATTATTTTCGGTGAAGCAAATAATAAAGGAGCAACTTTTTTGAAAGACACCCTTTTAGAATATGAACAGTGTTCAGGGTAGTGTGTCAACTACCAAAAATCTACTATTTTCTTCAGCAGTAATACAACAGTTGTAAACAGATCGCAAGTTGCCCGAATTTTGGAAATGAAATTTTCTACAATCCCAAAAAGAAGTCTGGGGTTGCCAAATGTTGTGGGTAGGGAGAAAAGGTTATCGTTCCAGCATCTGACAGATAAAGTCAAACAAAGAATCGAGGGGTGGAGTGCTCGTTTTCTTTCGTAGGGAGGCAAAGAGGTTTTTTTCAAGTCAGTAACTCAGGCAATACCTACCTATGCCATGTTGTGTTTTTTATTGCCAAAAGCACTTTTTAATGAGTTGGAAAGTCTTATCGCCCGTTATTGGTAGCAAAAAGGAAAGGATCGAAGAGGTCTTCATTGGTGTAATTGGAATTCACATGTGCAATTTAAAGGAGGTTAGGGGTATGGGGTTTCAAGACATGGGCTGTTTTAATGTCGCATTATTGACGAAACAAGGTTGGAGATTAATGCAGTATCCTGATTCATTAGTCTCAAAAGTTTTAAAGTCCAAATATTATCCCAATTGTGATTTTCATAATGCAAATTTAGGTCATCTTTTTTCTTATACATGGAAAAGTATGTGGGCTTCCAGAATGGTGCTTCATGAGGGTTTATGTTGGAGGGTGGGTTCAGGAAAAAATATTTCTATTAATGGGGATGCTTGGATTCCGTATGCTCCAAATTTTAGATTACGTGCTATCTTTCATTGTATGCAGAATAAGAATGTTGATGCACTTATTGATCCGGTTACTAGAAAATGAAGAGCAGAGTTAGTTAATCATACCTTCTCCGATGTTGATGCTGCGCATATCTTACGCATTCCGCTGGCTGTTGATGAGCAAGATGACATGTTAGTCTGGCGTGAGGAACCTTCGGGGGTGTTCTCAGTTCGTAGCGCCTACAAACTATTACATTCCAAACAACAAATTCCTAATGCTTACGCTTTACAGACCTATGAAAATTTTTACAAAATTTTGTGGAGTCAACAGCTCCCTACAAAAATCTTAATTGCAGTATGGAAAATTTCATGGAATTTTATCCCTCATTTGGTTAACTTGCAGATACGCAGATTGGTCACTGTCACAACTTGTCCTCGTTGTGCCCAAGGGGTGGAGACTATTGCTCACATCTTCAGAGATTGTCCAATAACGGTTGAAGCATGGTCAGTGCTGAATTTTACACATATTTTACACAAGACTGATTTGGATTTCAAGAGTTGGATTACCTGGTTCATTGAGGTTAGTTCCACGCAACAAAGGCGGTTATTTTGTTTTTCTTTATGGGCCGACAGAAACACTTGTATGCATGAGAAGAGAATTAGTTCAGGATTGAATCTGGCTCGGTTTATCTCAAACAATAACTTGGAATTAGAGGGCTTAACAAGACAGAGGGTGCAAAAGGAACCAGTCACTGGAGGTTGGAGAAAACCAATAGGGTCTATCATTAAAATTAATTTTGATGGAGCTTTTCGAGGTAGTACCGTTTCTTCGGCTTCTGGTATCGTGGCAAGGGACAGTAATGGGAATGTTCTGGCTTCAAAATCACTGTTGGTAAATAATGTTCCTTCGAGTTTTGCTGCAGCCATGCAATAAAAATGGGGTTGGATCAGAGATGGGCCGATGTTATTTTTGAGGGAGATGCAATGACAGTTATTAAGAAATGCATGTCAAAATCAAGAGACAAATCTTCACTTTCTGCCTACATTTCTGATATTCACAGTATTAAAACAGGTTTTCAATCGATCGAGTTTTGTTTTACACCAAGAAAATCAAACAGATCAGCGCATATTATAGCCACTGAATCCTTAAAAAGAAATGAAGAACTGTACCTGAACGACGAACTTCCGAGATTTGCAGAGGAAGCGTGGGTATCTGAGAATGAAATTGATCCAGGATGAACAAAGTGTTGCTGAAGATTTTTTCTGGAAAGGAGAATAAAAGTTTAATTTGATTTGGCGTTTCCTCTCCTGAAGAAAAGTAACCTCCTGTGTCTTTTAATGTCTGTTTATTGGGAATGGAGGTTTCTTTTATCTGATTGGGCATGTGAACGGTGACATTTATTTTTCTGTCAATTTTTATTCTTATCTTTTTTGTTTGGTAAACAGTTTTTGAGATGGTTTTGGGTTCTTATGTGTTAGCCCAATACCATTTTCTTCCATTTGTTGTTTTTGGTTTGTTATTTTTTTTTAATAAAAGCCCAATACAGATTTATTTCAAAAAAAAAAAACATTAAACTTTTACACATTTTCGCAATTTAGCTCTTATTATTATTTTTAGTTAAATTTGATTCTCATCGTTTTAAAAAAAGTCTAATTGTTATTTTTAACAGAAATATTAATTAAAACGTTAAATTTTTAAACATGATAACTTACATGGCAATATACATGTACTTTATGATATATATATTTAAATTTTTTATGATTTTTTATAATTTTTTCAAAAATTTGAATTTATTTATTTTTAAATAATTTTATAATTTTTAAATTAATTTTGATATAATATATAAGATAAATAATGACATGTCTATATAAATATATATAAATTGTTATTCGAGTTGCCACACTAATATTATTAAAAATTTAATGTTTAATCTGAAATTTAATCTGAAATTTTATTAAAAAACTATTTTAAAAAATTAATCACAAATTTAACTAAAAAATAAGTGCGAAATTAAAAAATATGCTAACTGGCGCTTGAGGTTTTTTGAGCTTTGAAGCATTAGTGGCTCCGAAGAACCCCTTTAAAAAAAATTTCAAGTTTGGGTTTGAAAAATCATCTAATTAATTTGGGTGTAATTATTTTTAGGATAAATTATAAAAATAATCACTTTTGTTTGCCTCAGGTTACATTTTAATCACTTATGTTTGAAATATTACGTCTTAGTCACTTATGTTAGTATTTTGTTATAAAGTGATCACTGTGTCGTTAAGTTCTGTTATCTCCTTAACGGTAATCCTACGTAGCAGTTCAACTAGATTTTAAGTGTCAACTTGGATTTCCAAATGGAATGAGAATAAATTTTTAATTAAAATAAATTTAATTAATTAAAACTTTTAAACCCTAAACCTTAATTGAAAAAACTCTAAACCCATTTCCACACACCTCTCTTCTTCATCTTCATCTTCATCTTCATCCCTTTTGATTCCAATATATTTAGTTACAAATTTGTCTTAAAGCTTAAATCTTTGAAACCCATTAACCCCGAGAAACTTTACGGGAAGAAGATATTGGAATCAAAGATATTGAATCTTTGGATTAATGAATTTCAAATATTCAAGCTTTAAGACAGATTTGTAACTAAATATCTTGGAATCAAAAGGGAAGAAGAAGAAGATGAAAAAGAGGGGTGTATGGAAATGAGTTTAGGGTTTTTTTCAATTAAGGTTTAAGGTTAAAAAATTTAAATTAATTAAATTTATTTAATTAAAGATTTATTCTCATTCCATTTGGAAATCCAAATTGGCACTTAAAATTTAGTTGGACTGCCACGTAAAATTATTGTTAGGGAGATAACAAAACTTAATGGTACAGTGATCACTTCGTAACAAAATACTAACATAAGTGACTAAAACGTAACATTTCAAACATAAATGACTAAAATGTAACCTGAGGCAAACAAAATTGACTATTTTTGTAATTTAACCTTAAAGGTACATATTTGGGTATCATTGTAGTTTGTGGGTTTAATCGAATTTGGTATAATTGTAGCACTTAATTAAACTTTCCAAGTATTAGAAGGAGGGTGAAATTTGGATAATTATACAAGTAATTACACTCAGATCCAATGTTATTTGAATCAGATCGGACCGGTTGGAGTCTGGAAGTAAACCTGTTCATGGGTCGAGCCACTCGGTCCAGCCCGAAGGCTCGCTCAAAAAATGATAAGGTTTGGATAAAAAAATAAGGTCCATTTAAAAAATGGGCCGATTCTCGGGTAAGGCATTTTTGGCCCGAGCTCAACCTGACTCGAATTCACAAAAGGATAAAAAAAAACAACTATTTTTTTAATGCTATTTTTTTTGTTGTTTTCTCCCTATTTTGCTACAATTTCACTATTATGTTACTATTATTTTGTTGTTATTGTTTGGATATTGTATAAAACTTATTTTATTGTTAATTTTGTTATTATTTTAGAGGCACTTGTTTGTTAAGTTGCATCTATTTTAGTATTATTTAAGTATATATTTTTTAAAATTTTTTTTCAATTTGTTAGTAAATATTTATTTTAATGTTTTTAGTATTTTTAATGCATTAAATATATAAATAATATAAAAAAAATTAATATGGGCGGACCGGGGCGGGCTTGTGTAAATTTTTGGGCCCATTTTTCAGGTTGGGGCGGGCCGAGCTCGGGCTTAGCAAATGGATCTAATTTTTTTGTTGAACCCGACCCGGCTTGACCCATGAACACCTCTATCTGGAAGGTGCTTTTGATCCGGTTAGATTGAGAATCGATGCAAACCGAATGAACAGACCTTTTAAATTTTGAATAATTTTTTAATCGAATCGGTGGCCCGACTAATTCAACCACTAGTTCAATTTGAAATACATTGTCCAAATCTTATTTAAAAAAATAATTTTATACAAGTTAAAAAATTAATTGACATTGATCAAAAGGGTATTTACATCAATCTGTTATTTGAATTGTAAAATTTAACTCAACACAAACTCGAAACTCGAATTCAAATTAACTTGAATAATTAACTCAAAATTCAAATTTTATTTCGATTTTTTTGAATCAAATCAAATTTTACGCCCTCTATAAGCATGTGGTATATTTCATAAGTTCAATGCTAGGTGGAATTGAAATTATCAATACTTCAAAGAATACATTGAAGGAAAAAAATTAATAATCCAAATAATGCAAATTCAAATCAACAGATGATGATAAAGAGTATATCTTAAATAATAAAGAGAAATATTCACCAAAAAAAAATACTAAAGATAAATAACCCAACAAATACATAGTAGAACAATTAGATAAAATTACCTATGTGTTATGAATATCTTATTAACTGGATGTCCATCAAGATCAAGATAAGTTTGGATGAACTTTAAATTTCAATACTCATCAGAATTAGAGTTCTATTTCATTTATACTTTCTATGTCTATAAATATAGGCCTTTGAGAAGCATTGTAATATATTTTTATTGATCAATAAAATACGCTATCTCTTTTGCTCTTCCATTCTCTTTGTTATTTATTCTCTATCTCTTTATTTTATAACACTATGATATTTATTTTTTTTAATAATCGTATTATTAATATTTTTAAAACTAATATAATTTGATTTTAATTTGTATTATTTACTTAAATTTTATTTTTAGCATACTAATAAAATTTTATAATAATAATTATTTTTAAAAATATAAATTACGATACTTTGTAATTATAATTTATATTTTCATCCAATTAATTTTTTAATTTCCAAGCTTTACCTAAAAAAAAAAATCTATCTTTAAATCTTCCATTGATTTTCCCGTTGTTTTCTCCCACTGTTTTATCTTTTCTTTTTCTCCTTCTTTAGACCCCCAAACCCTTTTAAAACCAAAAAGTCATTAGAACAAAAACTCAATATTAAATCGAAAAGGAGATTGAAGAATGGCGAACAGCAGTTCAGTGAACTTAGAAGATGTACCCTCCGAATCACTCATGACTGAGCTTCTCCGCCGTATGAAATGCGCCACCAAACCCGAGAAGCGCCTTATCCTTATTGGTTTGTCTTTTTTCCCCTTTTATTTATTTACTTATTTGATCGGTTTGAAGTTCGCATTGTGTTGGGTAAACTGAAAAATTTTGGGTTTTTTTTAGAACTATAATGGAACTTATCAGATCCGGTAATGCTTGTTGAAGCTGGTTTGTGTCAAGGTTTTTATTTATTTTTCTTTTGATTTGTTTACAGTGAACCGTGAAAATGTACGAGTTTTCAAAGCTCAAAAATTCAGATGAACATTGTTGAGGGGAGGTTTCTCTTGGGCTGGCCTCGGATCCTCAACGGTGGAGGTATTATTCACAGGTTGTTTATGCTTGGTTCCAGACTCAGGTTTTTATGTTTCGACTCCGAAGAGAATCTTTTTGGGCTTTACTTGGAGTAGAGAGACAAAAAGCCGCTTTAAAACCGAGCATGCACTTCGGAAACAATACCTCCACCGTCGAGGGTTCGAGATCGGCCCAACGACCTCCCCTCAACAGAGATTATTTATTATTATTATTATTATTTTTTGCTTTTCATACCATTGAGGGTTCGAGACCGGTCCACAGAGAGCGACCTCCCCTCAACAAATATTATTTACTTTTCATACGATTTAAATGAATATATAAATAAGGAATGTCAAAGTTTGAGTAAATTGTCAGTGTTAGGAATTTCGTTTATTTATATATATTTTCAGAAACTTTAGTTTCTTAGCTGTAGAAAGTGTTAACAAATTCTCATTTATTAACGTTTATAGGGAAAAAAATGAGTTTTTTGTAAAATTCTAAAGCAATGAAAAGTGGGTTGAGTGAATTGCCAATGTTGGGATTTTTATTTTTTGAGAAAATTTTAGTTTTTTAGCTTTAGAAAGGGTAAAAATATCACGGAGGCCTATGTACTATGAGTCAGATTGCATTTTGTCCACCTTTTATTGAAAATGGGTAAATTAGTTTTTATACGTAAGATTAAAGAGTAAATTGATCATTTTTGTTAAAAATTTTATTCATTTTTACTGTTAAAAGCTGGTGTAGTTGACGCTTTTTGATCTAACTTATAATGATTGATTTGCCTATTTTTTTTTTAATAGAGGGGTGAAATGCAATCTGATTTCTAATATATAAGAGTTTTCATTGTACTTTTACCCTTTAGAAAATGTTAACAAAATATACATTTAAAGAAAAAAAAATAGGTCTTTTTTTAGCAAACTCTAAAGCAATGAACAGTGAGTTGAGTGTATTGACAATGATGGGTTCTTTTTTCCTAAAAAAATTAGTTTCTTAGCTTTATGAAATGTAAACATTAACAACTGTTCAGAGAAAAAATGGGTCTATTTTTAGCAAACTCTAAAGCAATACCATTACGTTGTGAAGGCCACAGATTTACTTTCTTATGTTTCATCTTTGTATGGTTGTTGCAACTTGCAACAAAGCCTAGCCCACATTTTCTTTTTAACAATGAAATGAATTTTTGATGCCAATTATGAAATTATATTATTGTATTTTCCTTATATCATGCTGAAGAACTAATAGATTTTGAAATACTAACCGTTAATCTATGTTTGCTCAAACTTTTTAATTTTTTGAAGCGACCCTTCTTTGATGCCAGTGTCCAATATATATCTAGATATCATTTTGGGGATATTGCCTTCGAAATAAATGAAATAACCTCAAAACAATGAACTTATCTGTGTCGGAAACATTTCCTTATTCTACACTAACACCCCGAGTCCAGTAATCGATGCAGCAATGTCTTGTCCAGATTACATCTCTTGGTTGCATAGGTTTTGGATTTTTTTTTTGTTTACTACCTTAGCTTGACCTAAAATCAGATTGGAACTTGGGTTGCTTGAAAGCGATTAGAATGACACTAAAGTTTGGTATTTATATCTATTTTTAACCCAAGTCTCGAGCATTATTGATTGTCTGTATCATATGGAAAGTGCATGCTTCGTAGCAGTCCTGAAAATGCATTGCATTCTATTATCATTCTTTACAGATACTGGGAAATCTTATGATTGGCAGGTCCACCCGGTTCGGGGAAAGGTACTCAATCACCAATTATTAAGGATGAGTACTGCTTGTGTCACTTGGCCACCGGTGATATGCTACGAGCTGCTGTTGCTGCTAAAACGCCACTTGGTGTCAAGGCCAAGGAGGCCATGGATAAGGTCGAATTAATAGTAGTGTATGGGTTATTTTAATAGTTTTTATTAGGTTGCTTTTGAATGAGTCGTTTTATGATTGTTTCTCAGGGAGAACTTGTTTCCGATGAGCTGGTTGTTGGCATTATTGATGAGGCAATGAAGAAACCTTCGTGTCATAAGGGTTTCATTCTTGATGGATTTCCGAGGACTGTAGGCCAAGCACAGATGGTATTACCTTTAGAATCTTTAAGCTTGAGTTTTTTTAAAATATTTACGCTCACACTTCCAATTATGGGTTCTTGATCTTCGCTTTGCAGCTTGATGAAATGCTTGAAAAACGAGGAGTTAAAATTGATAAGGTGCTTGATTTTGCAATTGATGATTCAATCTTAGAAGAGAGGATTACTGGTAGATGGATCCATCCTGCTAGTGGTAGGTCTTACCACACGAAATTCGCACCTCCTAAAGTTCCCGGCATTGATGATGTAAGTTGAACATAACAACCCTTACTTCTGTTTGTTACATAAGCTGGAATTTGGTTGCCAAGCATTTTGGCCTTAAATGCATACTTGTTGGTCTGTACATCAACCCCAAAACCTTGATATAAACTGCATCACTGTTTTTCAATGAACCAATTGCATTTACGTTAACAAGCTCCTTTCCTTGTTTATGTTCTCTTCAAGGTAACTGGGGAACCTTTGATTCAACGTAAAGACGATACTGCAGCTGTTCTCAAGTCGAGGCTAGAGGCATTTCACAGGCAAACTGAACCGGTGTGCTTTCTGTTTCCCCTAACTATTTCTATGCACAATTGAAATGGCATCGGCATTTTTATGGGCTCCGTAATATCTAATTTGAATGCTTTCCGAGTTATCATCAACAGTTTTAACGGTGTTGATTGAAATGTAGGTGATTGATTATTACTGGAAGAAGGGAATAGTTTCAAAGCTTCATGCGGAGAAGTCTCCGAAAGAGGTTACGGAGGAGGTTCAAAAGGTACTTTCATGATGAACTTTTCATTAGGGATGATCTACTCATGAATTTTAGTTATCTTAACTTACAAACTGTAATTTTCGGAGTTTTCTACATTCGGATATTAGGATCCATTGTTTTTTGTATCTCATTGATAGATCGGTCCAAATGACCATCTCATGTTGGTTTCAAGTATTGATGATGAATGATGATAATACTAAATAGCCTAGATTGACTACAAATTATTTTGTTTGGGCTCTATTCATTTTTTCTTCGAAGTATCCTTGGTTGTCGCATGTACAAATACAAGTGTGTGTATACGATCTTTCAAATAACATCCGTGTCTAGCGACACACCTGGGGTTGGAATAGCGCAGGTAATGGCAATTTTCGATTTGTATTTGTTGCCAAATAGATGGTCGAAGTAGTAGGGAGGAAGGAGGGAAGGAGGAGATGTGGCTTGAGGTAGGTTGGGAGGAGAGATGTAGGTAGCCTTGTCTCATCCTCAAGCCCTGAGTCTTATATACTTGTAGCCCCTATCCCGAGGTGCCATGTGTTGAGGTGCTATTGGTGGATCAATGGCAAGTGGCTTGGTGCCATAGGCTTTGGTAGAGGCACGGGTTATCTCAAATGGGATCTTTGGGGTGTGACATGTTAAGTTGCTATTGGTCGATCAAGGACAAGTGATTTGGTGCCATAGATTTAAATAGATCGGTGCTATGTTAAACTTTAAATCATCTCAGATGGCCTTACGTAAGGGTCGTCTTGGGGATCATGGCGAGGTGTAACAGTATTATTATATGATTAACTAAACCTTCTAGCTTACCATTTCAAGATCTTAGTATATGCTTAATGAATGGAACATAAACAAATAGAAAATTAAACGAATATAAATATAATGAAAGATAAAGGAGAGAGGTCCATTGGGTCATCCACATGGTTGCTGATGTGAAGTTGATGATGACACATTGATTGTTTACCCGCAAATAATTGAATTAAAGAGTTATCTTATCAGTCCAATATAATATCTTTGGTAAGGATAATCTTTCATCATTATTCCCAATTTAATTGTTTTTGCTTTAATATTTTTATATGGATTTAATTTTTTTTGTTTAAGTTCATTTTCGGATGGATTTTTGAGTTTGGGTGAGTAATTTTTCCCACAAACAGATACTTCAGAAGAAAAATGTGAAGCTGACCTTTGTGGTCCCAAAGCGCAAAAAAAAATAAAAAAAAATAAAAAAGAAAGTTGAAACCTTTCAATCCAGAATTTTCTTTTTTTAAAAAATCACACTATTTGTCTGTTTATTTAATTATTAAAATTATTGTTTTGTTCTCCATTATTGTAATTCCAGGACATTCCTAAAGAAAAATGTTCCATATTAAAGGATTTAATATTCTATTCGATTTTGCTTTCAAAAAAAAGTATTGTATTCGATTTTTCTATAAAGAATTTAGTTTTAAGAAAATTTATATTCTACATGAATATAAATAACAATGTTTTAAAATAGTCGTATTAAAAATGTAGAATTTTAAGGCATAATACTATAATTGTTTCAAAAGATTCATAATTTTCATTACCACATATACTGTAAGATGAAATCCAAATCTAACAAAAAAGTTTATGGGACTTTGTTGATGAATCTTATTTGAAAAGAAAAAAGAAAAGAAAAGTCAGAATGTTACTATTAAACCTTGCAATTATTCAATAATGGTGGCCCAGCGTGCATAATTAGGGCTAGTTACACAAATGTCATTAATTGAGTTTTCGTTATCGCCATTTAATTTTAAAAAATTATAAAATATCATTGAATTATTTAAAAGTTTTCATTTAAGATATTAAGTTGTTAAGTTTTTTTTTTTTTTTTTAAGTTCAGTTAGAGAACTCCAAGCAACAATTTGATGATTGGTACTATGGATCAATGCTCATTGACCAGTAGAAGAACATGCCTTAGATTGATGTCGACTTTCGAATAATTCAATAACTATATTGTAACTTTTTAAGGTTGAGTAGTCAAAGTGTAAATTTACTAATAGTTTAATGACCTTAAATGTAATTTGTTAGCTCAACCGAGACTTCAATTTCTAATAGAGATGCATCTATTTATCATTAGAGTAAGCTACACCCAAAGCTATTAAATTATTAGTACGTTTACATTTTGGTCATTCAACTTTAAAAAGTAACAATATTGTAGGCGATGTGACCAGAAAAGACTATACAGTTACGACTTTAATAGCCCAATAATTTTGAAAACTTTTAAGTATCCATTTTGTAATTTTTTAAAGTAGAGTGATCAAAATATAAATTTATAACTTTTTAAGTGTTACTTTTTAATGTCATATTCAATTATTTTTGCCGGGAAGATTAACCGTTTCTGCTACTAAATAACTACCATTGGGTTCTTTAGATTCTTCATGTTCCTCACTTCCATTAATATTTGTCCAAGAAACTGCAGGAAAATCTGCGAAAAAAAATCTTCAATAATGGCAAGATCATCAGGAAGGATAATCAAGAACCCATTCATGAGTTTAACACCGAGTCCAAGATCACTAACTCAGTTATTCTCCGTTTCACCACCATTAACATCCCTTTTTTCTTCCAAGAAAACATCTCCATCCCTCTCCATTTTCATCCTTTCTTTCTTATTTTCCTTCACTTTCTTGGGAATCTCCATTTTCAGATTCTTCCCTACTTCCCAAGATTCAATCCATTGTTCCATTATATCCCCAACAACATCCCCTATTTCATCCCATCCTTTACCATCTTCTTACTCTCAGATCATCTTAACATCTTTACTTTCCGGCATAAACTCCGACAACAAGATTCAACCCAGAATTGGCGGCACTGCAATGGTTCCATTACCAGTTCATTTGGTTTCTGGTAACTTGTCCGAAGAAGAAACTGAGTTCTGGAAACAACCAGATAGTAATGGCTACCGTCCTTGTTTGGATTCCACCATTGGGTATCGTAAAAGATCTGCAAAGATTTCCAAGGAGAAAAACAGGTTCTTGGTTGTGGTTGCTGCTGGGGGATTGAATCAACAAAAGAATCAAATCATTGATGCTGTTGTTATTGCAAGAATACTTGAAGCTGCTTTGGTTTTGCCTGTTTTGCAGGTCAACATGATATGGGAAGATGAAAGGTTTTACGATTCATATTCAGAGTTTTCGACAACATGCAATTTAGACCGTTAATTTTAATTTTCCATGTTGGTTTTATTGTCTATTATCGAGGTTGATGTTTGATGAAATCATGGTGGGGAATTGCAGTGAATTTCCAGATATATTCGATGTGGAACACTTCAAGAAGACATTAAGAGCAGATGTACGAGTTGTATCTTCGTTGCCATCGTCTCATTTGGTTGCTAAACAGACCATTGTAACTCAAATTCCTTATGGTGTTTCACCGTTTTGGATCCGGGCTAAGTTCTTCAAACAAGTACGAAAAATAATAATATGGACACGATATGAATACACGAATTATCAATTCATTTACTGATTATTATTATTATTATTATTTGTGTTTCAGCTGAATCAAGAAGGGGTACTTGTACTCAAAGGATTAGATTCTAAGCTCTCCAAGAATCTTCCGTCCGATTTACAGAAGCTTAGGTGTAAGGTACTATGTTTATGATCGAATAGTAGAAATCTTTGAAAAATTATCGAATTTTGATATTTTTATATCGGTTATAAAATTTATATTCAGGAATTGTAACTACTCCTTGTAATAATATTGTTTTAAGATTTTTTTTTCAGGTAGCATTCCATGCACTGAGATTTTCGAAGCCAATTCTTCAAGTTGGTTACCAGCTAGCAAGAAGAATGTGGATTGAAGGTCCATATATATCTCTTCATCTTCGGCTCGAGAAAGATGTGTGGGTTCGAACCGGATGTCGTACCGGTTTAGGTCCTGAATACGACCAAATCATTTCCCAAATTCAAAAAACTCAGCCCCAGTACCTCACCGGCAGAGTCAACATGAGCTATAGTCAACGTCGCCTCTCCGGCCTTTGCCCCTTAAATGCTTTTGAAATGGCAAGGTAATATAATAAGGTTAAATTTCTGCTATTAGTCCCTATACTTTACAATTAGTTATAGATTTAGTCTCTCTATTTTAGTCTTAACCCAAACTGTAGTAGATAAATTCATTTGATTGGCAGACAGTAATTTATTAACTGGATTTTTAGAACATGGGAGGAGAGAAGGGGCTAGGCAGTGGCCTTGGGCACCTTAAAAAATGAAAATTTGGTTATATAGTCTCTTTAATTTTTTAAAAATCATAAGTTAGTATAATGATAAGATTTTACTTTAGCTCTCAAAAATAAAAAAAATTACTTATATAGTCCTTTAGTTTTTAAGAAATCACAAGTTGGCATGACATTGCAGATATGGTAACATGTTTATGCATAGTAGCGTCGAAATATGAAAATTTGAAAAGTATACAGGGATTAAATCCACAGCTTTTGCAAAGTACAGGAGTAATAGCAGGAATTAAGCAAATAACAATATCATCAGATTTTGGGTATGGAGTGCGGAGATTGCTGAAAATAGTGATGTTTATATTTGTAGGCTTTTGAAGGCTTTAGGGGCACCACAAAGTGGTCGGTTTTACATAGCCGGAGGAGAGCCATTCGGTGGCGGCAAAGCATTGGAGCCGCTCGCGGCGGTGTTCCCAAACTTGGTCCGAAAGGAAATGTTGGCTCGTGACGGCGAACTCTCTCCGTTCCTCAACAGCTCCTCCGCTCTATCTGCCATTGATTACATTGTCTCCTTTAACAGCGACGTCTTTATTCCTTCCCATGGCGGAAACATGGGACGAGCCTTACAAGGACATCGTGCGTACATGGGACATAGGAAAAGCATAAGACCAAACAAAAGAACAATGTTGCCTTTCTTTGAAGATTCATCCATTTCTGATGAAGAATTCAGCAGCATTATAAGATCATTGCATAATAAATCAATGAAACCTGAACCTAGGAAGAAACAAAGAGACAACGATGTGATTGCTTATCCAGTGCCTGAATGTATGTGTCGACATGGTTCTGGTATTTTTTGAAACAAAACTCACTCATATTTGTACATATTATAGGTTTTGATTTTGAAGTAAACAACTGTTGGATTGAATTGAGAATCGAATATCTAACAAGTTTAACCTTCAATTCAATTATTTAACCTTTGTTTCGGCTGCTCGGATCTCCGGTTGGAGATCTTAAGTGATAATAGCTGAAGCTATAGTCAAGGTTTTTTTTTTGTTGCATTAGGATGGTTGATTGTATAACCGTTAAACACCTGGTGATACACCAGAATTTATTTTTAACTTTTTCATAGATTAAAATATAAATTTATTACGTATTAATTTATAATTTTATAATTTTTAAAGAGACTAAATAATTTTTTTATTTTTAAGGGATTAAAGTATAATTTTACTATATATTAATTTATAATTCATTTATTTATAATAGGATTGAATTGAAAAAAATTTATTTTGAGGGATCAAATTGTCAAAAATAAAAATATCATGAAGACCCCTATACTAAGAATCATATTGCATATTATCCTATCTACTTAAAAAGTGAACAAATTAATCAATCTACATATTAATAATTTCAATTAAAAATTTCATTTCTTAAAACCCGACCAAATTTTTAATAATAAAACTAAATGAAAATCGAATTTACTTAAAACTAATTTATCAATTTTTTTAATTTAAAATAACAAAATACAATAAATTCTTAACATAGAGAAAGCCATTATCCTTTCACCTACAATGGCTTAATATAAGTACCAATAATTAAATTACTCCCAACATTCTCTACTACCAAAACATATTATTCCATCTTCATCTCTTTTTACAGCCGGCCGTCTTTCACTTCTCCGGCGATATCATTTTTTCCCGTCAAGGTACTTACTTTACCCGCTCATACACACATCTATCATCTTCATCGTCGGCGCCTGATCTGTAATTAGCTGAAATTTTTTACTCGCTTTTCGATCCAGTTTCTTTTAATTATGAGAATTTTTTTGTATTGGTTTTCTCTTAAGTTTTGAGTCTTTGACGCTTCGAGATGAGTTGCAATGAATCGCTATCTTTTTCTTTCTTTGTCTGAGTTCCTACATGCTGATTCGGTGCGTTAGGGATTTTTAGATCCAAATAATTTGAGAAATATACTTTGCTTGTCTTATTTTATATCTTTATGATTATTTCGATTTTGATTGAATAAGAACTTCATATGTTTTTATAAGGGATTTGTTGACATTTTCTCTAACAAGATTTTTATCTACAAATGACTGATATTTTCACCATGTTTCTGTTAATATTAGAAACCGGAGGTGTTTGCTTTCTGTTCTAATAAACTCTCCAGTTTTTGCAAATTAGAAGTATTATATGATAGAGAGGGCGAGAGGGACTGCGTTTTAATCTGATTGGTTGTTTATCATTTGCTATGTTGAGATTTGGGGTCCAAACTTAAGCATAAAGATTTCCACTTAGATTTATCGGTAATTAGCTAGTTCTTCGTGATTGTACAATTGCCCAATTCCACTCACTAGCCTACCTGTTAAAAAACTAATGTTTATAAAGAACCAGGAAGCTTAACTATTAATTTATGGGTTTTTGAATAGGTTTTATTCATATATGATGGTTACACCAACTGAATGGGTTAATGGCTTAGACCTTGTGACGAAGCTTTGTGCTTATGTAGCATCATTTAACTAAGAAGAGTATTAAATGATATGTAGAATTTGACTTTTCATTAGTAACTATATTGTTCAGGAGGTGGCATTTTTGTTGTTTGGGAGGATGGTTTAAAAACTTAGCCCAGCTTCTAGAGTGATATGCGTGGTGGTACTTTCAAATGATTATTGTTACCTGCTGATTCTGTAGTTGAACTTGTTTTTTTTTTTTTTTTTGAAATTTGATAATTTGTAATATTTCCTATATGACATCTAAGTTTTATACCATTACAGAGCTACTCTCAGCAGAATTTGTCACAGATGGCTTCTTCCTTCCGAGCATTCTTGAACAGTCCAGTTGGTCCAAAAACAACTCACTTTTGGGGGCCTGTTGCCAATTGGGGATTTGTTATTGCTGTATGCTTAATTACCAACAATTTAAGATTATACAAATATAGGTTTTTAATATGTTAAGTTGTTCACCCTTTGGGCAAAATTGTTCTGCTTCTAAGAAAGATTCAACTTTGTGCTTTATGACTCATGTTTGAACATTATTGGTTATTGTGTTAGGGACTGGTGGACATGAATAAGCCCCCAGAAATGATTTCTGGAAACATGACTTCAGGTTAAAAATAAAAGATAGTTTGAAAAAGCTTTGTATTTCCTTTGGTACGCAAGTTTCTAATTTTTTTTCTTCGTTTCTGGTCTTGCAGCAATGTGTGTCTATTCAGCATTGTTCATGAGGTTTGCGTGGATGGTACAGCCACGAAACTATCTTCTGTTGGCATGCCATGCTTCAAATGAGACAGTACAGCTCTATCAACTTTCACGTTGGGCTAGAGCTCAGGGGTAAGTATGGTGTTTGTATACTTGTAGTTCGCGTTGAGCTGATGTCTTTTCTATGCAATTACCATTGTGTTTTCCAATCTTGTTTTACCAAACTATGTTGTCCTTTCTCTGTTTTATATTGATTGCTGCTTACCATCTTTAGAAATGCTTGTGGGAGAGTTTCTCCGATAATTTGTGCACATATTCAAGGTTATGACCAAATCATATACTAACCTTACTTTCAGATAATATCAAGACCAGGATTTATTTAGCTTGTTAATGTCAAAGTGAAATTTCTGATATGAAGTATTGAAGATAATGCTTACGATCTCTTAATAAACAAAATAATTGGGATAATATGCACGTGCTTGCAACTGTGTAATTTTGCTAATATAGGGGAAAGGCATTTGGTTTATGCTTTATTTGAATTTAGAGTATGTTAGGTTTATATATAAATTAAAATATGCCATAAGTCTCTGTATTCTTCACAAATTTGGAATTTAGTCCCTCTACTTCTCAGATTTCAAAATTCAGGTCCAGTTGTTAACATTGATGAATTTTTTTTTATTAAATTTGTTGATGCGATATTTTGAAATAAAAAAAGTGCTCACTTGATATTCATGTAACTAAAGAAATGATGTAATGAACTTGAATTTAACAAAATAATTTTAACAATGTTAACAGTTGGACCTGAATTTTGAAATTTGAAAGTAAAACTAAATTTGTAAAAGTAAAATTGCAGGACTAAATTTCAAATTTATGAAGAGTACAGTGACTTATGGCATATTTTAATCTTATATATAAATATATAAATATATATATATATATATTACTGTAAACGTGTTTCATAAATTCTGCCTTACAATTGAATAATATTTGTTTGTAGTGGTGAAAGGCAAGTTTCAGTATATCTAATGTAATTTTTTCAAAGTTCTCTAGGTATTTGTCTGAGAAGAAAGAGGAAGCCTCATCTCAGTAAAGTACCTTTCTTTCCAAGCTGCTTTTCTTTCCATTTTGAGATTCTGCTATTTTCTTGCGATCCCTGTAAGAATCTATTCTGAGCTTTCCTTTATAAAGAAATTGATTTAATTCAACCTTCATTTGGCCAAAGCTTAAGCACATGAGTAAGTGGAATCATGTTCGACCGCCTTTCTTATTATGCATGAGTGGTAAAACAGCTTAGAATTCTACAATCACTGTTGATTTAATAAACTTTTTCTTAATTTAGATGACAGTAATTGTATAATGTGCAATGAGGTAGATTGAAAGTCTTATTACATGATGTATCATCCTAGTGATACCTTACAGGTAGCACAATTTCATGTTGAAACTGAAAGCATTTCGATTTTCTTTATTTTTTAAAATTTTATGAATTTTTTTAATATTTATTGAATTAGACTAGACAAACCTGTTTAAATGAGAACCTGTAGTTTAATCAGTTTGATTGATTTGATTAAAAAATTATTAAAAATAAAAAAATAATAGCTTCAATTGATTTTCTATCGGCTCAATCGGCTTGTATTAGTTTTTAGTCTAATTGATTCAATGTTATTTTTCGAATCGATACTTTAATCTATTTTCAATCTAAATGATTTGATCAATTGATTTAGACGAGTTCAAATATCCTTGATTAATCTGAATAAAATTCGAAAGAAAACTTAATAAAGCTAATTAATGTTTGATTTATTATTTGTATCCGAAGAAGAAAAGGAAATTCATTGACATTTTACACCAATCACATACTTAATTTGCCTTGAGTGGGAATTAAAGGAATCAAATTGCAGATTGCAGATTTACATAGGTTGGTTTGCCGTGACAAGATTTGTTGAAGAGCCATAAATTTAATCATTTTACTATTAAAATAATTAAATAAGTTTAAATTATAATAGATTTAATATTGACTATTTAAAAAATGTTTTGAAATTATTTTTTTAATTTCCGTTTAATTTTAAACAAAAGATTTCATTTACAAAATCATAAAAAGTCTAACCATATTAACTTTGTTAAACAATAAATGATATTTTTTAAACAGTAAATATTAACTCTATTCTAATTTGATTTTATTTGAGTCTTTTTAATAATACAATAATTAAATTGATCCATTTAATAGTAAAAAGACTAATTTAATCAGTTCTCTACAATAAAAAGACCTCTCAAATATTTTCACTGAAATAATATATACTAAACTATAATATAAATATTAAAACAATGTTATGTTATGTATATAAAAATTTAATTAAAAAATGGTAGTAAAAAAATGAATATATAAATTATTAAATATTAAATAAAAAAAATGTTATTTTATTTTAATCAATATGAACAAGTCAAAAGGGTTTGGTCTAACTATTTAAAACTATGAATAAATATAAATAAATTTGAGATCCATATTTTTAGTCGGACCAGATTTATTCAACTGTGCATAAAACTAATAATATACATGATTCCGACCTGGTCCATGAGTATCTTTAATAGTGACTCAACGGGTCAAACATTAATCTTAATGTGTATGCTTTTCATTGTTTTTAGATTTTTAAATCTAAACAACCCTTAAAAGGTTTTGTTTTTAAAAATCAATTAGGTTCATCGACTTAATTCGCTTCCAATTGAATCTCTACCGTTAACTTAAAAAAAATTAATTAAACACCTCCTTTAACAATAATTCTCTTTAACTACATTAATGAATAAAACCAACCGACAAGACAAATGAGACATATGAGATGACGACACATGGCAACTATAAATTCAATCATTCATTTTAATAAAAATTATTAAGAATTATAAAAATCAATAAAAAACTACAAGTCATTATAATAATATTTGAAATTTATAAAAATAAAAATATATATAAAATATTAAAAAGTAGAAAATTTATAAAAATATCATAATTATGCCAGCCCTCTTGTTTTCTCATAGGTTCATTTGCCACATCAACTAATTTTAACTATCAACATAGTCAAAAGTGATTTTCATTAACAGATGAACTTAATTGATTTTTTTAGGTTAATGGTAAAAGCTTAATTGAGTGTAAATTAAGTCGAGAAGCTTAATTGAAATTTTGATATTTTTTTTTGTTAAGAGCTTTTCTAAATTTATAAGCTATTAGGTGGAAAACATACATAGACCGGTTGTTGATAAACCTTATTAGGCGGAAAACATACATAGACCGGGTTGTTGCTAAACCTTACTATTCGTATTCAATATATTTCTTTCAATTTTAAAAATTTAATTCATATAATTTGATATCTAAATGACTAGGTTTGAACAATAAAAAAATTAATCATAAGCTTATACTTGTTAATTGTAAAAAGAAAAATAATATTAGCCCTAACCATGAGAGTTAGATGAGGTGACAAGAGTCTCTCTTATTTTACTAGTGGTTGAAGGTTCAATCCTTGCACTGGATATGAAATAGTTTTAAAACTTGTGATTAGCATTTACCTTCTTAATGAATTTACTGAATATGAATGATTAGTCATCGAGCTCATTTCAGTGAAAAAAAAATATCGTTGATGTCAATTTCTAACATAAAAAAAAACCACGATATTAACAATCACACGTTAATGTCGTCAACTCAATCTTTCATTGCCTTTTGAATGCTTCTCAAAGCAAACAGCTCATTCCTTGGGGCTGGCGTTTCTCCATAATTGTTTAAAGGCAAAAATGTTTGATAATATCGTCAATTAAGGCAAAGATATCAACATCACTATATATATTAACATTGTTTAAATGCCAACAAATATTCTACCGGCCTCGTACAAGGTTGAAGCTAATGTTGATGAACAAAACTTGGGAGAAATCGACACATAAAAGATTGAAGATGGAGCCAAAACCAAGTTGGATTTAGTGATCTGCAATACATAGATATATGTGTGTGTGTGTGTGAGGGGGAACGATAAACCATCTTCAAACACATATATCTTCCTAGTCTAGCTATTAGCCCATCTGCTAGACTAGAAAGATGAGTATCTGCAATCACTCGTTGATTGTGTCTTTTTTATTGGTTTTGATGCTTGGAATCAATAATGCAATGCCAGAACATGAAGAATACAAGACATACATAGTCCATATAGATCATTCGCTTAAACCTTCATCTTTCTTGACCCATAAGACTTGGCACCGAGCCATCCTGCGATCGTTGTCAAACTCAGACAAAGAGATGTTGCTTTACTCGTACAATCATGTCGTGCATGGCTTCAGTGCTCGGCTCACACCATCTCAAGCATCAAAAATCAGGAAATCTCCGGCTCATATTGCTATACACGAGGAGAAATTTGGCAAATTGTTCACTACACACTCCCCTCTGTTTATGGGATTAAGGCATTCTTCTGGGCTGTGGAATGCATCATCATATGGTGAAGAATAGGATTGATTGATACAGGAGTTTGGCCTGAGAGTGAAAGTTTCAACGAGAAAGGAATGCCACCAATTCCTTCAAGGTGGAAGGGGAAGTGCCAGAATAGTACAACTAATCCTTTTCCTTGCAATAGAAAACTCATTGGTGCACAAGTATTTATGAAAGGGGTTCATGCTGCTGGTAAATCAAACTCACCAGATGATTCACCACGAGACGTCTTCGGACACGGAACACACACATCGTCAACTGCGGCGGGTAACCATGTACCAGCTGCAAGTCAATTCGGATATGCAAAAGGGGTAGCTCAGGGGATTGCACCAGGTGCACATGTTGCTATGTACAAAGTAACATCTGATGGATTCATTGCTGAAAGTGATGTTCTTGCTGCTATGGATCAAGCGATTGTTGATGGTGTTGACATCATGTCACTATCTATAGGTTTTGAACAAACACCTTATTTCCAAGATGTCATAGCCATTGCTTCTCTTTCAGCAATAGAGAAGGGGGTTGCTGTTGTTTGCGCTGCTGGGAACGATGGAGCACCTTACAGTACACACAATGCAGCACCATGGATTACTACAGTTGGGGCTGGGACACTTGATCGAAGTTTCACTGCAACAGTGACTTTAGAGAATGACCTAATATTTGAAGGAAAATCAGAGTTCCCAGAACGTGTTGTAGTTATAGATACACCTTTGTATTACGGGCAAGGTGATTCTGACAAAACATTATGCAGTAATGGAGCATTGAATGAGAGTGAAGTCTTCGGAAAGGTGGTCATCTGTGATAGCAATAACACTAGTGACATTTTTAATCAAGCTGAAGAGCTAGCAAGAGTTAATGCCATTGCAGGAATACTTGTCACAGATTTCGATTGGTCCCCCTTTGGAATTGATGGACTCAGCATCCCAAGCCTTATTTTACCATCCTCTTCTGGTGCTTTGATAAAAAAGTATGTTACAGAGGCAGCTGACGAGGCAAGAGTCAAATTCATGAGATTCGTGCTTACAAGTTTCGGCACAAAGCCGGCACCACAAGTGGCTAATTTCTCTTCGAGAGGACCAGACCCCATTAACCCAAACATTCTAAAGCCAGATATAATTGCTCCAGGGGTCCAAGTGTTAGCAGCATTCCCACCAATAATTCCAATTGAAGGAATGGGCAACTATGGAGTAGCTACAGATTACGCATTATTATCAGGCACATCAATGGCAGCACCTCATGTTGCTGGAGTGACGGCTTTGCTAAAAGCTATTCACCCTGAATGGAGCCCAGCAGCTATCCGATCAGCCTTAATGACCACAGCAAACACCATTGACAACAATAGAACTACTTTGACAAACCAGTTCACTAACCTACCCGCAACACCTCTAGATTATGGGGCAGGTCATATCAATCCGAACAAAGCAATGGACCCTGGACTCATCTATGATATAGATTGGCAAGGTTATGTTGATTTCTTATGTGGCCTAGGCTATGATAATGCTGAGATGAGAGCTATTCTTAGACAAAGCCAATGGACTTGCAACCAAGACGGAACTGACATAAATTACCCATCTTTCGTCGCCATGTTCAGCAAAAATGCCAGCGCTCCAAATGTGAAGAACTTTACCAGGGTTGTGACAAACGTGGGAGATGACCAGTCAGTTTACCAGGCGACTGTAGAAGCAACTCATGGGATGATGATTAAAGTAGAGCCTACCACTCTAACCTTCACAAATAAATATCAAAAGCAAAAGTTTGTGGTGAGTGTGCAAATGGATGGAGAAGCTCCTCCGGTGGCCTATGGTTATCTGAAGTGGGTTGATCAGACTAGCCACATCGTTGCAAGCCCTGTGGTGGTCCTAAATTCCTAACATACATTCTTAGCATAATCAATAATAAAAGATGTGATTGTTTATCATGAAGCTTTAAGCCTCAAGATAGATCAGCCAGTCATGAAATCATGTGGAAGTAATGTTCTTGGTAGAAGACAACTTATGTTTTCAATTCCCTAATTTTGTTTGAGCAAGAAAACTTGAAGTTTTATTTTACATTACGGCATTACTTTTCTAAAATTGATTATCTTGAATGTGGAGGTAAACTTTTGATTTCGAGCTTTTTATATTAAAATTTTTTTAGGAATTTTCTGTTTTCTTTATTTTATACTATAATTTCGTTATAATATTTAATATTATTATTTTTATTATTTTTACATTAACATTAAATAAACGCATCGCTCATCAAAAAATATTCTTAGTCTCCATGATTCAAGTCTTAGAAAACTTAAGAAATATTTTAGGGGTTAGTTTAAAGATATTGAGATCAAGATTTGTGCTTATGAGATTGAAGTCTAAGGCTATCTTTGGTTTCATAAATAAATTTCATTTTTATTTCTATTCTCTCGTAAAATAGTATTTAAAAAAATACATGTTTGGTTGAAAATTTTAGGGTAATTTGCGTTAATAGTTATTTAATTATTATTATTATTTGGTCATTTATCTACAAAAAGTTATAATATGATCATCTAATTATATTTTTTTTATATTTTGATCACTCAATTATGAAAAGTTATAAAACGGTCACACAACTATTTAATTTTATCTTTTTTGGTCACTAGTTGACTACCGTACAAAATAAAAACACTAAAAAATCTAAGATAATTAAATGACCAAAATAAACAAAATTACATAGAATATTTTTAGTGTATTTGAGATATTATCTTTTTTAAACTTATATTTATATAAAAAATAATCTAATTTTTTTTTATTATGATCAAGCCGAATCGAACACGAATTTAAAATTTTTAATATGAATAGAATTTAAGTAAATTTTTAAATTATTTTTCAAATTAAATTGAATCTAAACCTAAAAACATAAATCTAAAATTCTATATTAATTTAACCCAATTCGATTCATCATCCGATCTAATCAGTAATCACGTTATTTCCAACATTGGTTACACAATTCTTGATCAACTTCCTCCAACTGTTCATTCATTAATGCCCGTATTTGAATTGATTAAGATGTCGACATTTTGCATGCCTACCACGTTCAAGATCTGAAAAAGTCATAACTAGACATTAGGTTGGCCGGCATTCGCAACCAATATTCTCAATTGTTAAGAGCTTAATCCATGCCTACTTATCAAAGGGAAATTAATGCTCCGTCTGCCAAACGTTTTCTTTCAAAAATAAATAATAAATATATCATTTCTAACTTCAGTTTGGTATATTTTTAAAATATTATTGTATTATTTTTATTTAATATGATTTTTATATTTTACAAAAGTCATATATTTAGATTAAAAAAAAAAACTTTCACCATGCCATATTCAAAATTTTCATTATATTTTTTTTGATTAATAATTATCATTATACTTTGAGAAAATAATTGAATTTACTACACAACCTTTATGTGATTGAATTTTACCAGTAAATTTTGAAATTTACTAACCATTAATATTGATTTTTATTATTTGAAAATAAAATTTGACAAGAAAATATTTTTTTCAAATATTATATTTTAATAGATAATAATAAATTAATTCATAAATATTAAAATATAATAAATTAACATAGAGTTTTTATTTAATAAAACTGACTTGAAAATAAAAAAATGAAAAGAATTAAGTTTACTTTTTATAAATTAATGTTTTTATTAATTGTTGATAGCATATTAATTAATTATTCTTAAGTGTTAAATTATAATATTATTTTTTATTTAATTAATAGTATCATTTAATATATTAGCAAGATTAATTAAAAATATTTTTTAATAAAATAATAATTAATAATTTAAAAATTTTTAAAGTGATGTCATCTAACACATTTTAATCCGAAAACACAATAAAAACTCATATTCATAAATAATATACAACCCATACTATTTTCGGAATTACTTTTTTTTTATATTATTTTGATAAAAAAAACCCGAAATTTGATTACCTATCATAATTGATCATTTATTGTGATTAGATGTCATAATTTATCAATTATTAATTATTTTTATTATTCTAAAAAGATTAAATTGATTTTTATTTTTTTAACCCAACCCATTAAATAGAACTTTTTACAGTATATTCTAAATGTTATATCATTAAATTATATCGCACTCATGATATGAGTATAAAAAAAATTATGTAATAAATACATGAAATAAATCTCAAAATTATATATAAACTTTAATTCAATATGTAATTTGATACATGAAATTTTGATTTTAAATAAATTGTATGTATTTAAATAAACATATTAATTTATTTTTATAATAAATATAATTATTCGTATAAGCAATATGTAAATTTAAAATGATGTTTGTGAACTCCATGTATTGACCTGGTAGTCAAGAGTGTTCATTATCCCAAGTATGATCTGGGTTTGAGTCGCATTAGTTGTTGTTTGTAATTTACAAAAAAAAACGATGTTATATTGATAATTGTATTAGTAGTTTATGAAAATTGAATCAAATCATAATTTAATGTATAAAACTGCACAAAATCAAAATTCAAGTATGTATTGCATATTAAACCAAAATTTATATGTAGTTTTGAGATTTATCCGTCAATATATTTATTATAAGTTTACATAAAAATTAAATAAATTTTTTATTAAAATGATAAAGTTAAATAATTAAAATTCATTGTGTCATGAGTTCAAATTTTAATATGATTGACTTTTTATTAATTTTATATAAAAATATATAATAATATAATTTACTTTGCATATAAAGGTATTTTAGTAATTTTTTAATTGAATTAGTATTTGATTGATTTGTGGTACCAACTCAATCAATAATTTAATATAAGTAAAAATTATAAAAAAAAAAACGTAAAATCTACACACGTAGTCATCTAATTATTAGATTGTTTTTATTTTGAACATCTAATTACAAAGATTTTCAAACGCTAATGTCTCTTTTTTTTATTAGTACAATATTAGAATTTAGATTTAGTCTTTATAATTTATACATTCCGATTTGGGTTTGATCTTAAAAAATTCAAATATAAAAATTATTAAAAGTAGTTTTTCTGAATTTTTATGATTTTATAATTCTATAGTTTTTTAAATTTTGTTCTTATACTTTATAACATATTTTATGATTTTTATAATATTTAATAAATTTTAAATATGTACTAAATTAATTTTTAGAATTAAAATTAAATTAATAAAATCTGTAAAATATTTAAATTAAATTTATTATTATATCAATTTAAAAAAAATCATTAATGATTTAACAAATCAGCAAACAAATATTGAATATTGAAAATGTTAATGATAAAATTAAAAAATGCATATAGTGTACAAAATGTTTTCTTAAAATAATTTTGGTGAACAAAATAAAAATGGATATTATAAGAAAGGTTAAATTTGTTATTAGTCTATGTAATTTGAGAAAGTTCTTTATCTAATATTTGTACTTTAATTTTGTCACTTTTAGTTTTTTTACTTTTTAAATTTTAAAATTACAATAATCATCAAATGAAAAATTTTAAATTCATTAAATTAAGTTATTTTATTTCTAAAATCTGATGCAATAAACATATTATCATATATGTAATGGATTAATGATTGTCATTTTTGTTAATATTAAAATTTCAAAATTGAAAAAGTATAAAAATTTTAGAATGATGCAATTGAAGAATATGAACTAAATTTACAATTATACATATAATGCATAACTATTAATTGAAGCTAATCTAATGGATTTAACTACTACTGTTTAGGCTAGGACTACAATTTTAAAATTCAAAATGTAAATGAACTAAAATTGACCAATTCAAAAAGTATAGGAACTAAATTAATCAAATTAAATTACAAAGACTAAATCCATAACTTTCACAAAATACAGGGACTAATAGTAGAGTTTAACCTAGAAAAGCTATTTTCAACGCCGTTATATTAAAATCGAAATAATTACTAAACAAAAATTCATAATTGGTAGGCTAATACACGTCATAAATTACGTCAAAGTCACTGTCAAGTGTCAAATCCAAATATAAATCCCCATAAAGTTACAGTCGGCTTACATCTCAATTTCCATGGCGGAAACGGATTCCAACCGTTTAATGGATCAGAAAACCGGATTCTGTCACCAAACCGGAACTTACAGTAGCCTTAGACCGCCCCTCCCTTTGCCGCCAATCAATCAACCGCTTTCCGTCGCCGAATTTTGTCTCTCCCTTTTCCACCGGACTTCCACTGACGGCTCCACCACTTTCGTCATCAATGAAACCGCCGGCGAATCGCTGTCTTACTCTCAATTCGTTTCTCAAGTACGTTCCCTAGCTTACTCTCTACAGCAGCGTTACTCTCTTTCCCAAAACGACGTCGCTTTCGTTGTCTCACCGCCTTCTATTCATATTCCCGTTGTTTACTTCGCTTTGCTGTCTTTGGGGATCATCGTTTCTCCCTCAAATTCACTCAGTTCGAACTCGGAAATCGCTCACCAGATCCAACTCAGTAAATCCGTTATTGCCTTCGCTACTTCAAAAACCTTCCATAAAATTCCTTCTCTTAAACACGGAACCATACTCCTCGACTCGCCCGAGTTTCTCTCCATGTTAACTCAGTCCAATATCGATAACATCATTAAAAGCGTGAAGGTAAACCAGTCCGACACGGCAGCGATATTGTATTCTTCGGGAACCACCGGCCGAGTCAAAGGAGTGATGGTGACTCACCAAAACCTAATCGGAATTTTGGCGATTATTCATCGCTATAACATGAATCAAGGCAAAGATAACGATAAGCCGCCGCCGCGACCTGTGACGTTTTTCACGTTGCCTTTGTTCCACGTTTTCGGTTTCTTTACGTTGTTGGGGACGGTTTTGTCAGCGAGTACGGTGGTTTTGGTGGAAAGATTTGATTTCGAAGAAATGCTAAGAGCAGTTGAAAAGTACAAGGTTACAAGCATTCCGGTGTCCCCACCGGTTGTGGTGGCGTTTGTTAAATCGGATTTGACAAAAAAATACGACTTAAGCTCGCTTCAAAGACTTGGCTGCGGTGGCGCGTCACTTGGAGAGGAAATGGCTCAGCGATTCAAGAAGAAGTTCCCCAATGTGCTATTGACGCAGGTACCTGGTTAAAATATGCTCTTAGTCCATATACTTTGACAAAGTTTGATATTTAATCTCTATACTTAAAAATTAAAAAATAATTTTTTTTTTTTGAAAATTTAATCTAATCATAAAATCGTAAGTATTTTTAACTTTAAATTTTGATTTGGCTGTCCTCATTTAATATAACAACAGAAAATAAATATTATAAATTAACGAATTCTGATTGAAATTACTAACTTGAACTAAAATTTTTAAATTGAAGAAAATAAGAGAATTAGTATAAAAATTAAATTTCAAATTCTATACAAATATAAGGACTAAAAACAAATTTAACCTTTTTATTTACTTGTTTGTTTATTTGTTGGCTTTATGTTCACTGCGTAGTACTTTCTCTAAATATTAAAAATATAATAACCAAAAACAATATAATAACTAAAAATGAAAATTATTAAATTATTTAGATTAAGTTTGGAATAAATAATAATAATAATAATTAAATTTAAAATTATTAGCTGTATATGTTCTTTTATAAAAACTAAATCAAGGTTGAGCATAATTTCTTTTTTACATTAAATTTGAAGATCTCATTAAATAAATGAATAAATTTGAAAACATAATTTTTAATGTCCAAATTAAACTATAAACATTTTTAAGGCATTAAAATATAGTTTATCGTACTTTTGGCAAAATTCTTAAGTATTACATAGATAAGTAGTTGTATCCAGATTTATATGAATATTATACACGTAGTAATCTGAAAAATAAATATTCATTTTTTAAATTATAATAATATTATTGTAATGGTATTTTTATTTTTTATATTATTTTTAAGTAAAAATATAAATTATAAATCAAGAATCCAAGCATTCAAAAGTTTTAAATAACAAATTCATTATCACTTCATTTATTTCATGATTGAATAAATTTTTAAAAAAATAATATAAAATATATTTTACCCACATCATGAGAGACAAAATCTTTCTTAAATATAATAAATAGAAAAGTAATGTTTATTTAAAATGAGATTTTTATTAAAACATTATTCTTTTATGAGAATATTGGAAAATAAATTCTTAAATGTGCTTTTTAAAATGTAAATTAACTGAAAATTTTGGTCGGATCTCGATGCCAACGAAATTAATCTCAATTCATTATATTAATGTTGATGGTCCAAAAAAAAGGTAGAGGTTGATGTGTAGATGCATCCGACAGCAGCAACTGGAATTTCCTTAGGCTTGGAATCACTATCCTCCTCATCTTTGACCTCATTGATTATTAATATTAGGAAAATACTAACATCATAATTAGTATAAGAACATATCACATTTCAATAATGTGAATAAAAATAAAATATTATAACATTTTGATAATGAAAATAACGACATCAAAATTTCTTATTAGAATCAAAACACGAATTTACTATAATACTGAAGTATAAACTTTTTAACGTCCTAATCAATACACTAACATATAACATGTCAACGATAACAACAAAAATAAGATATAACGCATGAAAAAATAAAAATGATCAATGTGGTCATGAAAATAACATTTTCAACTTTTTATAAATATTTTAAAAATAAATACTTTAGAAAGAGTCATGGTAAGTTTTAAGAGTAATTGAGAGGGATTAGGGCATTGGAAGAGGTAAAAAGTGAAAACGAAAAGACAGAATTGGGGGAAGGAGTGAATATTATACCCATGGGTACCAAGGTCAGGGATTAGGATATTTGGTAATTTTATGTTTATAATGTTATTAGTTAGTCACTTAGTGTAAATATTTTATTTTGATTAAAATGTTATCTGAATTTTAAGAATAGTTAGTATTATTAAATTTAGGATATTACAATATCATTTTTTGTCATGTGACTATATTTTTTAAAAAAATTTAGAATATCACACTTATGAATTTAATAAAAAAAATTTAATAGTGTTAATAATTGAACTTAAATAAAAATAAGATTAAATTCCAAATATATAAATAGTGTTAATAATTTGAAGCATATTATAATTTTTAAATTTTAATTTTATTATTTAGTCCAAAACCAATTAACTCAGAACCTTAGATATGCATGCGGCCTGGCCACTCCCATGCCCAAGTACCATGACAGGCATTAGCGTCCAGAAAACCGGCCAATCCCTTGCCTCTTAATTAATAATTTAAAGAAACGGTCAATACCAATATAAACAAATATGATACTAGATTTATGGCACTATATAAGTGGAAAAAAATTGCTAACTTTTTTTTAAAAAATTATTAAATAATTATTAAATAATTTAAAAAAATTTATTTAAATTATTGAATTACTTGAAAATTTTTATTGAAATCATTAGGTTATTAAGTTTTCTTTTTAAAAAGTTCGATTAGCGAGCTCTAATTGATGATTCAGTGAGTAGTATGATGGATCAATACCTATTAACATACCTTGGATCTAAGGCGATCTGACAATTAGTGTTGCAGATTGAAGAAGAAAATTGTTTAGATTTTGATTCGCATATCTGTGACGTCCATAATTGTTTTATAAAAAAATAAAACTTGACTGTAAAAAATAAGGAAAATGAGAGCTTTCGATTAGTGCAAGCAATGCGAACAGAAAAAGTAATATGGTAGCGATTTAATAACCCTTTGACTTAAATGAAAATTTAGAATAATTCAGTGATCATTTTGTAACTTTTTGAAGTTGAGTGATCAAAACATAAACTTACTAATAATTTAATAACCTTGAGTACAATTTACCTAAAAAATTATATAATAAATATATTTATTAAAAAATAACATAAAAATTAATTAATATTTTAGTTACAATGATAAAATTATTTATTTATCGCTTATAGTATTTTAAGTTTAAATATTATTACGATCAAATTTATACAAAGTCAGATGTCTAAAATCTCAATCTTACTAATTCAAAAAAACTTACATTTATTTTTAATTTAACTTTTTTATAAATATATTTGGTATAAAAAAAAATTCATGTCTTGCCATAATCCAGTATGTTTTATATTTTTTTTTCATCCAAGTCGTAGATTTATGACAATCTAAAATATATTTAATCACATTTTCTCATTTGATTACTAAATATATTTAACTTTTCGAATTATAATTGAGTTTGTGTTACTCATTAATCAGGATTAATTTAATTATATAATTATCAAAAATTTATTTTTTTATAAAGCAATAAATATTATTTATACTTATAAAAGTATCATGGAAACTTCTGTATTAGGAGTCAAATTATATTTTTTCCGATTTATTAAAAAAATTTATAAATTGATCATTTCTGTTAAAAAATTTATTTATACTGTTAAAAATTGATGTGATTGATAGAATAATCAAATAATGACATGTGGTATGTTATGTGTACCTTATATTGACATATAAAAACCAATTTTTAACAGAAAAAATGAATGAAAATTTTAATGAAAAAATTAATTTACTCTTTGATTTAACATACAATAATTAATTTACCCTTTTTTTAGTAAAGGGACAAAATACAATTCAACTCCTCATCTTCTATCGCAATTTCAATCAAAACTATATTTATTTTTTATATCAATTGTTTTTATTAATTTATCCTTTTTTTATTGAGAAACATTAAATTGATATTGAAGTATTTAAATAAAAATTTAAAATAAACCTTTTTACGGTACTTTCAATTACTAAGTATATTTTATTTTTCTATTACGTCTAAAATGATCAAATTATTTTTTTAAGTTATCATCATAATCATAATTATAGTTAATACATTTGTATAATTATAACAAAAAATAAGAAAGATAATATATAAACGGATTATAATTATAATTAATACATTCATATAATTATAATTAAAATAAAGTATTATAATAAATAAAATGATAATTAAAATATATTTTAACTTAAATTATAATAAATTTAAATAAAAATTAATTAAATAATTTTCACTTCAATTACATTCAAATAAATAGTATAGAAAGAATCAAATTTCATACATAATAGCAATCATAAATCAAAACCCGAATTAAAAGAAAAACATAAAAAATTAAAATATGTTTTAAGCTTTTGTAGCCTCTATATATTTAAAATTTCTTTTTTTTATATTTATTTTAAAGAATTTAGTTTCTCAAATTTTTTAAATTTCAAAATTCAAGCTTAATTGTGAACACAGTTAAAATTAAAATAAATGAACTAAATTTCATTAAAAAAAATTCAAGGTAAAATATGATATATATGCCATTTTTTAAAAAAAAATAGGTTTTTGTGCCGTTTTTAAAAAATAGGATTTTGTGCTATTTTTAAAAATATTTAGAGAAATAAGTCGATTTCGTGAAAAGCTCGCCCAATTGGACGCTCTTTTCAAATTTTCCTCTTTTTTTATTTCATGCGATTTTAAATTTTTTATTCAATCAATCATTTAAAAAAATATTTACCATAAAAATATTAAATTCAATTAATCATATTTAATAAAATTACCTAAATTAATTTTTTTTATTCAATCAATCATTCAAAAAAAATATTTACCATAAAAATGCAATCAATCATATTTAATTTATTGTTTATTAAATATGATTTATTGGATTTAGTATGTTTATGGTAAATAATTTTTTAAATGATTGATTGAATAAAAAAAAATTTAAAATAATATGAAATGAAAATATTAATTGTATTAAAAAATTCAAAAATTATAACTTAAAAGAAAAAGCTCATTTAACTAGGCGAATTTTCCTGACAAGTTGAACGAGCTTTTCATGAAATCGATCTATTTCTTTAATTTTTTTTAAAAACAAGCGTAAACTCTTACTTTTTTAAAAAAAAAATATGACTTATTTTTCCAAATTTCAAATATAATAAAAATATAAAAATTTATAACACGTTTAAACCAAAACACAAATATCCTGTTTCAGCCAAATACGTACTATTTCAAAATCATTGCCATCCACGTACACTATATCCTAATATAAATCTCCCAAAAGAATTTCTAATCAGCTTTCATTTCGATTTCAATGGCGGAAAGGGATCCAAACCGTTTAATGGATCCGAAAACCGGATTTTGCCGCCAAACCGGGATTTACAGTTGCCTTAGACCGCCCATCCCTTTGCCGCCAATCAGTCAACCGCTTTCCACCGCCGATTTTTGTTTCTCCATTTTCAACAGTACTTTCACCGACGGTTCCACCACTTTCTCCGTCAACACAACCACTGGCGAAACGTTATCTTACTCCCAATTCGTTTCTCAAGTTCGTTCCCTTGCTTACTCTCTGCAACAAAGTTACTCTCTTTCCCAAAACGAAGTCGCTTTCATCCTCTCACCGCCTTCGAATCATATCCCTGTGGTTTACTTCGCATTGTTGTCGTTAGGAATCGTTGTTTCTCCTGCAAATCCACTCAGTTCCAACTCGGAAATCGCTCACCAGATTCAACTCAGTAAACCAGTTGTTGCCTTCGTTACTTCAGAAACCACTCATAAAATTCCTTCTCTTAAACACGGAACTATTCTCCTCGACTCGCCCGAGTTTCTCTCCTTGTTAACTCAGTCCAATATCGTTAACGGCGTCACTAAAAGTGTAAAGGTTAACCAGTCCGACACTGCTGCGATATTATATTCTTCAGGAACCACCGGCCGAGTCAAAGGCGTGATGATGACTCACCGAAACCTAATCGCAATGATGACGGTGATTCATCACCAAAACACGAATCAAGGCGAAGGTAACGAGAAGCCGCCGCGGTCGGTGACGTTTTTCACGGTGCCTTTGTTCCACGTGTTTGGTTTCTTTATGTTGTTGGCGGTGGTTCTGTTAGGTAATACAGTCGTTTTGCTGGAGAGGTTTGATTTCGAAGAAATGTTAAGAGCAGTTGAGAAGTACAAGGTTACAGGCATGCCGGTGTCGCCGCCGCTTGTGGTGGCGTTTGTTAAATCAGACTTGACAAAAAAATACGACTTGAGCTCGCTTCAAGTGCTTGGCTGCGGCGGCGCGCCGCTTGGGAAGGACATTGCTATGCGGTTCAATGAGAAGTTCCCCGGTGTGTTATTGGTGCAGGTATTTTCTAATTATTTATCCTTTTTTTTTTGCAATAAATTGTTTATCTTTTTGTTTTAATAATTACAACGTAGTAGTTTCTTTTTAACCAAGGATTAAGATAATATAAAAGAAAAAACAATATAAAAAATTCATAACAATTTTATACAAAAGTTTATATAATAGTAAAATAATTTAAATTTTATAAAAATATTTAAAAATAAAAAATTCATAACAAAACACATGAATTGTCATTTGTCATGGAGTGTAAAATTTATTTAGTCAGTATTACCAACAATTCAATTCTTTTTTTTAAATGAATAAAATGAAATAAATTTATCATTATATTTTTTATTTTATATATACAAAATTATTTTAATAAACCAGAATATTATAGAAGTAGAACATGAAAAATGTAAATAAAAAATATATTTTGTAAAATGTGAAAATATTTCTTTAAAATAGGTAAATTTTAAATGAATAGATCCGAATAGTTTATAATTTAAAATTATATAGTAATTTTTAAATGTTTTTATTTATTTCTAATTTAATTGATGCTAATTAAGATTCAATCATAAAGGTTCAGCCATATTATTTGTATTCTTGTTGGCCAAAATGCCTAATTAAAGCTCACTGCAAATCACTCGGTTCCGAGTCGGAAATTACTCACCAAGTCCAACTCAATAAACCCGTTATTGCATTCGCTACCTCGAAGACATCTTCCAAGCTTCCATCTCTCAAACTCGGAACAGTCCTCCTCGACTCGCCCGAGTTCCTCTCTTTCTTAACTCAACCAAACATCGGTAACGAGGTCTTCGATAGTGTCAAGGTGAGTCAACACGACACGGCAGCTATCCTTTATTCTTCCGGGACAACCGGACGAGTCAAAGGCGCACTGCTGAGTCACCTCAACATAATCGCGTTGATTGCTGGGTATTATCACATACGAAAAACCCAACAGTAACAGGAGGAACCGCACCCAGTGTCGTTTTTCACTGTGCCTTTATTTCACGTGTTTGGGTTCTTTTTGTTAGCGAGGGCATTCTCAATGGGCGAAACAGTGGTTTTCACGGACAGGTTTGAATTTGAGGGAACGTTGAGAGCCATTGAGAAGTATAAAATAACTTATATGCCAGTTTCTCCGCCGCTTGTGGTGGCGTTTACTAAATCGGAATTGATTAAGAAGTATGACCTCAGCTCGCTTATGCTGCTAGGGTCCGGTGGCGCTCCGCTTGGCAAATAGGTTACTGAGCGGTTCAAAGAGAAATTCCCCACCGTAGAACTTATTCAAGTAAGAATTAGTACACTAAATTAGATAATCGTTGTCACATTAGTCCTGAGTTTTATTATTTCAAGGATTAACTTAGAATTCAAGCCTTTAATATAGAAATAATTGTCAAGTTAAAAGATTAATTTAGATAAAAAAAAATGTTAAACCCAATACAAGAACAATTATCAAGTTAAGAAAGATAAATAAAAAATAAAAATCTCAATATAGAAGTAATTGTCAAGTTCAATAGTCAAATACCTATTTAACCCTATATATAATTATATATAATAATAATTATATTCATATTCGGTATATATTCACCAGAATTCAGTTAATAGAGTGTAATTGTCTATGCTTTTCATGTTACTTTCGTTCAAAACAATTAGGATGCTGGGCTTTTGGGTGCAAAAGTAATTGATGTCAAATTTAAATCAGTACAATCTTATTTGGGTGAATGTTAAGAGTATTGTTACTATTGATTTTGATGTGTTAAGGGGTATGGGTTGACTGAGACCGGCGGTGGAGCAGCCAGGGTAATAGGGCCTGAGGAGGCAGCTCGATACGGTTCGGTTGGCCGCCTTGCTGAAAACTTGGAAGGCAAGATAGTTGATCCTAAAACTGGTGAGGCATTGCCTCCAGGGCAGAGAGGAGAACTATGGTTGAGAGGACCAACAATCATGAAAGGTATCGTTCTATCTTATTTATTTTTCTAATATTATTTTTGTTCGATATCTATATAAACTCTTAGTTAAATATATGGATATGACAATACACTTGTATATGAAACTTTCAACTAAATCTGAATAATTTAGATTTATTATTGGGAAAGAGATATTGTTTAAATAGGTAAATGTGCTGCTAGAATTGTGTGTTTGGGAATTGAAACCCACATTAATTTACTGGCTTCTAATAGGGAGTTAGGTTTCACTCCAATAAAGTTTGGTGGTTGCCCAATTTGTGTGATCAAAACTTATCAATAAGTTTATTTAATTATGTAGGGCTGATAGTTGACGGAAGAGGAACTTCCGTCGTTGGTTTATTGGTATTGAGTGTTTTATCTCAAAAATTTATATAGTAGGTTTGAATTATAGAGATAATTTGGTTTGTACTATGTGAGTTAGCAGTAATTTTTTCCTATCAAATCTAAGCTTTGTTTATAGTGTGAGTAGAACTGTTTATAGGTTAAATTATCTATTCAAATTCGAAGGTTCGTTTGAAATTTGAGAAGTTTAAAAAAAATTATAAAGCTTGAAAAATAGGTTTTAGCAAAAAAAATTAGACCTTTTAAAAATTGATTGGGCTCAAACATGAATATTCAAGGCTTGAACTCGACCCAATTTTTTTAAATTTATAATATTTTATATTTCGTTATTTTTATATATTATGTAATTTATAACAAATAAAAATTATAAAGTGGCTATATAACAAATTTTAATACATTAGAAATATATAAAATTATTAAATATTAAATAAAAAAAATATAAATATATCTTTTAAAAAAAAGAAATAACTTATATTAGGATGATCCTAAAAAGTATAATTTTTAGGTACCAATAAAATAGCGCCACATCATTAAATTTTAAAGATAACAAAGTATTATCATATCTCATCTATATTTAATATTTTTTCCAATTTAATTTAACTTTAATTAAACTACTTAAAATAATTAATTTTTTTAACTATAAGTAAATGTCTTTTCTTCTTTTATCTTAAACCTAAAACTCAGACCCTCGAACATTGAACTGGAATATTAAATCTTAAACCCCAAACTCCGAAATTCAATATTTAAATTTGAGATTTAAAGTTCAAGATTCGGGTTTATGATTCAATGTTTAAAGTTCAAGTTCAGGGTTCATGGTTTAAAGGTATAGGGTTTAAGTTTAAAGTTTAAGGGTTTGAGGTTATATGATATGAGTTCATGGTTTGAGTTCAAGGTTTGAGGGTTTGGAGTTTAAGGTTCGAGGTTAGAAGGTATGACTTTAGGGTTTAGGTTTGAGGTTTAAGGATTTAGGGTTCATGTTTTGAGTTTAGGGTTTGGGATTCTAAATTTATGGTTTTTGGTTTAGACAAAAAAATTATAAAAATTATGTGTTAATAACATGAGTAAAACTGTTAAAATATAATTAAATAATTGAAAATGGATCATGGATAATGTGGTGAGATTGGTCCACAAAATAGTTTCTTTATGGATTAGTGTATAATAATAATTTTATTTCTTAAAAATTTTATGATGTGGCAAAATTTTATTGGTGCCTAAAAACTTTAATTTTTAAGATCATCTTTATGTAAGTTACTCACTTTAAAAAATAATATGGATGGACCTAAAATGAGTTTGAATTAATTATTTACAAACATAATCAGAATTGAGTAAAATTTTATGCTCATATTTTAAATCGTGCCTGGCTGAAAACAACTATAAATTATGTTAATATTATGCTTAAATCTAACTCAACCATGAATACCTCTATATTTGAATTCGCATTAAATTTTTCCTATTAATCCTAAACTATAGGAGGATTGATAACAATATCTTGTCACTATCGTTCCTTTTAATTACCAATTACTATTCTAAATTTGTAGCATAAGAATTCATGATATTTGGTAATAATATTTTTTCTACTTTTTCACTCTTTCTTTTCATCTCTCCACATTTTATCTAATTAAACACTCTTAATCGAAACAAAAAACTTATTATTGTTCCATGGCGTGAATATATATATATATATATATATATATAGGTTATGTAGGTGATGAGAAGGCAACAGCAGAAACCTTGGACTCAGAAGGGTGGTTAAAAACGGGTGACATTTGTTATTTTGATTCTGAAGGGTATCTCTACGTTGTTGATAGGTTAAAGGAATTGATCAAATACAAAGCGTATCAGGTAAATCATCATTTACTTTATAGCTTAGGTTACCTAAAGGTGAAGCTAGAAATTAATTTAGGGGAGCTCGAGGTTAAGTTATATGTTTTCATTAAGAGTTGAAATGTAATTCTATCCTTGTATTGGTTTATATTTTTGTGATTTTAAAAAGGATTAAATTGAAGTTCTAACATTTTAGGGGTTAAATTAAAATTTTACCTTATTAATTTAAGATTTTATGAATTTTGGAGCTTATATTACTTGGATTTAGGGGTGAAATCATAATTTTTTTTCAGGGAACTCAGGATTAAGTTATACATTTTTACGATAGTTAAAATGCAATTTCACACTTTATATATTTTTTATTTTCAAAAAAAAATTAAATCAAAATTTTAATATTTTTGAGAAGTCAAACTATAATTTTATCATATATTAATTTAAGATTTTATGAATTTTGAGATCAAAAGCAGCAACTCCTGCTTGCCTTCTTCCCTTCCCCCTAACTTGAGCATGAGTGTCCGATACAGATATATTCTCAATTAAATTGACTAAAAACCGAGGATTGTTGTTTGGTTTTTTAAATCAATGACAAAGAAATTGGTTGGCATTGTTGGTTTTTAAACCTTTTGGAGAACACAATCAATGTCATTGTATGGAAATCCAAATGCAGGTCCCTCCAGCTGAATTGGAACATTTACTTCATTCCCATCCAGAAATCATTGATGCTGCGGTGATTCCGTACGTACTTTCTTTTTATATATATTATCATGTGTTGTTTAACTCAGTATCATAAATCTCACATCGATTGATCAGGTACCCGGATGAAGAAGTAGGGCAGATTCCCATGGCATGTGTAGTGAGGAACCCTGGAAGCAACATAACAGAGGCACAAGTCATGGATTTCATTGCAAAACAGGCATGTTTCTAAAACACCACCAAAAATAATATGTTTCTTTTTTCTTTAGGCAAAACTGTGATACTGAAGTCAGTTTTTCAATATTTGCAGGTTGCACCTTACAAAAAGATCCGACGAGTTGCATTTATAAATTCGATACCGAAAACTCCAGCAGGAAAGATCTTGAGGAGAGAACTTGTTAATCATTCTTTATCTAATGGTTTATCTAAATTATAGAACCATATATATGAGCACATATAATCTTATTATAGTGGCGAATATTGACAATAGTATTTGAAGCTTACTTAATTATGCAACAAATAAAATTATTTAAGTTTATATAATTTTATCATGAATTATTTTGTTGTTGTATAAAACTGTGAAAAGGTTAAAACATTTTAATAATAACTTATTTACTTTGTATAAATAAAAGATATTTTAATAATTTTTAATTAAATTGTTGACTCATACATTAACTCAATCACTCAATATAAGTATAGACATATATTTTTACGAAGATATTTTATTACGTATTACCGATGAGAAATATATATCTAAGTTTTGCACTAATAAAAATTAAAAACATTTCTAAAACCACAAAATTGATTAATTCATATGCAATAAATTTAAGAAAACAAAATACATAAATAATAATGTTAAGAAAAATGTTTGGTATTAGTAAAATATTGAAAAATAAATATTTAAAAAAATGACCAACTATAGGAATATAGTAAAATATTCAAACATCACATCCATTAAATTTTATTGAATTTAATCACGCCTCATTACCTAGTCAGTGTCACGATGAATCTTCAAATCGACCAACCAACCCCTTTCATCCTCAATTATATATATAGTTCTTCCCCAATTTATCTTTTCCGCTAACTTGCAACATTCAACTAATCACTAGATGACCAACCATCTGGCCTCCTCATCTTCCACGTTACCCGTGTGAACACTTTTTCAAGTATAAACACTTTTTAAGGGATCAATAGAACCCACCTGAACATAACAACCTACTTGAAAGGAATATCAGAATGAGTCTTACCAATTACATTTCCCACGCACTCCATGATGAGAATCTATTGGTAACAACTTGCTACATCACCACTACCAAACAAGAGGGTCTCCCTTATAAATACCCTCCATAACGATAACATTCATTAACAATCCTAAACACTTACTCTTTACATCCAATGTCCTTTACCTTCACAGCAATCCTCCTCCTCCACTTGACTTTTTCCATCTCCCTGACTATTTAGGCGAATTGGCTTCATTTGATCCACCACTTCTTCTTTAGCTCCTCCCTTATTGATATCTCTCATCAACACGTCTAATCCAATATTCTTCTATTGATGCGATATAAACTTGTTCGTTGGAGTAGGAGATCCAGTTCATGAATAAAATCTTCAAGTCACAATCTTTCTCCTCGACCTTGCACGTATATGGACCACCTTATTTTATAATTTCCTAAACTTACTCTTTTTCTTATATGTGCTCCCTATAACCCAATTGCATGTTTGGCCAAACATTACACACTTCAATATGCATTTGATTGGTGTAGACTCGATCATGTTTTAGTCTATCAAACCTTGATTGTTGTGAGCATGACCTCTTTTGATGAAAATTGTAGCCCAGCACAGAGATCAATACTATATACCAAAGAAGGAAAATCCAAATTGGTTATTATATGGGTCTATTCCAGAAATTAATCTCCATTCATTATATTAAAGTTGATGGTATACAAAAAAAAAAAAAAAAAAGGTAGAGGTTGATGTGTAGATGCATCCGACAGCAGCAATTGGGATTTCCTTAGCCTTGGAATATTAAGGTTGCAATATTAGGAAAATACTAACATAATAATTAGTATAAGAACATATCACATTTCAATAATGAAAATAAAAATAACATACAGTATATGAAAAATTCCTTCTCTTAAACACGGAACTATTCTCCTCGACTCTCCTTGTTAACTCAGTCTAATATCGTTAACGGCCGCACTAAAAGTGTAAAGGTTAACAAGTCCGACACTGCTGCGATATTGTATTCTTCAGGAACCACGGCCGAGTCAAAGGCGTAATGATAAATCACCGAAACCTAATCGCAATGATAACGGTGATTCATCACAAAAACACGAACCAAGGCGAAGGTAACGAGAAGCCGCCGCGGTCGGTGACGTTTTTCACGGTGCCTTTGTTCCACGTTTGGTTTCTTTATGCTGTTGGCGGTGGTTCTGTCAGGTAATACAGTCGTTTTGCTGAAGAGGTTTGATTTCGAAGAAATGTTAAGAGCAGTTGAGAACTGGTGAGGCATTGCCTCCTGGGCAGAGAGGAGAACTATGGTTAAGAGGGCCAACAATCATGAAAGGCATCGTTCTATCTTATATTTTTTTCTAATATTATTTTTATTCGATATCTATATAAAGTCTTAGTTAATTATATGGATATGACAACACACTTGTATATGAAACTTACAACAAAATCTCAACAATTTAGATTTATTATGATCTTCTATCTTAATCAACGGTCGAGGGTTCGATATTTATATTAAATGTTTATTTTAAAAAATCATTTCATAGGTTTGTGAGCAGAGAATGCTATGCGAGCTAGCGGTAATTCGTTCCTATCCCCTTGTTTGTGGTGTGTTTGGGTTATTCATTTAAATTTGAAAGTCCATTTGAAATTTGAAAAGTTTGGACAAAAATATTAAATTCAAAAAAATAAGCTTTAGTAAAAAATTTAAACCGTTCAAAATGTGATTTATAACAAATAAATATTATACAATGACTATATATCAAATTTTAATACATAAAAATATATAAATTATTAAATATTAAATTAAAAATAATATAAATATATTTTTAAAAAATAATATAAACAAACCTGAAATAGCTTTAAATTAATTATTTACCAATACAATTGGGACTCGTATTCTGGGTGCCAAAATTAAATAAGTATAAATTATATTAATATAATACTTATTAGCTAAGAAGGCAGTTTATAAATGAGCAAAATGATAGATTATAGAAAATTCAAAAATAAAAAGATTATTCTTTTGATAGGCATGTTTAGTAGTATGGATTGAAAAAATTAAAAGTCAAAATAATTTTCTTTCATCCATTGTTCCGTAAAATTAAAAAAGAAAAAGAAAAAAATAAAATTTTAAAAAATACATAATTTTAAATTAATATAACATTTTTTTTTATTTTTTCTCCTCTCCTCGTTTTAATTTAAAAAAGATTAATTTCAATGCATAAGTACAGATAACATTTTTTGCTACCTTTTACTTATGTTATTTCTTCTACTTTTTCACTCTCTGCTTTCATCTTTCCTCTTTTTTATCCAATTAAATACGTTTTCCAACATTTTATGAAATTCACAGAAAGCTTATTATTGTTCCATGGTATGCGTATATATATATATAGGGTATGTAGGTGGTGAGAAGGCAACAGTAGAACTAAATGTTCAAATTTCGTTGAGATTTTTCCACGAAATATTTTATTGATACTATGTAAAACTGTAAAAAGACTAATATTTATAACATTAACTCGTAGTACGAGTATAGACATGTTTTTTTTTTTTGGTGAATAGTATAGACATGTATCTTTATCATGTATTATCAATGAAAACTACATATGTAAATTTTGCACTAATAAAAACTAAAAACATTTCTAAAACCACAATTTATTAATTCATGTGTAATAAATTTAAGGAAACAAAATATATAAATAATAAAATATCTGTTACAATAAAATTTTAGATTCAACAAGTCAAGTCAAAAATTGACAAAACAATTTTTTAAAACTGTTTATAAAATAAAAAATACATATTGATGCACTAAATACTAACTTATAATATAATAAAAAATACAATATTAATACACTAATTATTAACCCATAATGTTATTTAAAATTTTGAGTGATGTTTTCTTGAAAGAAGTAAAATCTTCAAAAATTGAAACTAAAGTAAATGCCTTTCTGTAATATATTAAAATTATATTACTCAATTTTCATGCCAAAAGCAATTTTTGAAGAATAAAAATTGTTATGAGTGAAAAATGAAGGCTCCACAATAAAATGACCCACATGCCATAAAAAAACTATAAATCGTGGCTTATCATAGATAATACCATGAAATTTATATGGAAAAATTCATGAAAAGCGGCTTAAATTAAAAAAAAGTGTAACTATATTTTTTCCTATTTCAAATAATATAAAATAAAAAATTATATTTAATTTGATGATTAAAATATTTACCACTGAATAATTTAAATTTAACTCACGTTAATTACATTATTATTAAAACTTTATTCTTCTATTATAATTCAAAATATAAACTTATGCTTGGGGCAAGCTCTAACACACCTTACCCACCGTATATGGTAAATTTCTGCAAAATGTGATGCGAGATCTTAATATCATAAAATTTCAATCTACTAAACTCGTATATAAATCAACATCACTAAACACCAAATGAATCAATGATTTATTAAAAATTTTCTAGTATTAACCTTCTATTTTGAATTCTAGTTCTGAGTTACTATGATTTATTAAAAAATTTCTAATATTAACCTTCTATTTTGAATTCTAGTTCTGAGTTACAATTTTTTTTAAAATAAAATTAATACCAAAATTTGAGACACATAGTAAAATAATATTTCTATGTCAGATTAATACCTATAACTTTTTGTCCTGATCATTACTTAAGCTTTTTTTCGATACGCGAAACTAACGACGTTAAATCAGAGATACATGGCAAAATAATATTATAACACGTAAAATAAATGACATCATAATAACATCATAATGATATCACAATTGAGAATTACAAAAAAAATCATTTTGACTTCGACATTTTTCTGTGGTTTCTTCTTATTCATAGTGATGTCAATCTTGGGTTCTCACAAAGACATGTTGACAACTTCTGCCTCTTGAATGTCTCATTAAAGAAAAACCAATGCAAAGAATGAAATGAAACACCTGAAACAAGAATGCGTGGATATGATAACTCAAAGAGAACAACGATAACCTACCTGTGCAAAATTAAGTCTCTAAAAATTAAAAAATAATAAGAATCTTCTCTTCAAGGAATAGAGTTCATCATATCCACGCATTTCATGAACTTTGAATCTTCAAAATCAGGTTAGTTAATTGAACAAACTGTTTTTCTCAACGAAACTAACAATAACTGTTTTAAGAAAAGCCTCTAACAGGTTCTTCACATCACAAAAAATTAAACCAAAAGGGCAAACTTTTACAGGAATTGAAACAGAAAAGATGAAGTGAAAAAAAAAAAACCTCAGTGGTTGCAAGAGGAAGAGACAAAGAAGATTCATATTTCGATCGTAGTTCCCTTATCGTGCAAAGTCTGAGCTTCCGCTGTTATGGCTAGACAACTTATATATAATCACTCGGTTACTTTTGTTGATAATCAAATTTAGAAATCCAACACAAAAGAAAAACAACAAAAAAATAATAATCAAAATAAAAAAAGTTTTAAAAAACAAAAAAAATTCAATACCAACCTAAAAAAATTAGATAAGTTCAAATACTAATTTTATATTTAACTTTATATAATTTTTTTGAAGTATTTCGTAATTTTTATATATCTTATATACTTTATAAAATTTTATCTTTTAAATTTATAAAAGCAAGGTACATTGATAAAATCCAACCTCTACACTAGGTAAAAATAAAATTCAATTTAATACATAAGTTTGGATTTCGATAAAATCATATACATGAAACTTAATTTTAATTCAATTATACACTTCAATAAATATATTAATTAAATAATTTTCATATTGAATAAATATAATTATATGTATAAATAAAAAACATAAAATATAATATATCAATAATTATATTAAAACTTTTTAAAAATTGAATTAAATAAAAATATAAAATTACACCATTTAATGACTTGATTTTTATATAATTTACTTCTTAATTTTCATGAAGTAAAAAAGATGAAATCCATAACAAAACTAACATCGAATATTCAATGTCATGCCAGCATATCAAATACCAATCCCTACTACAATTATAATATTTCTTATAAAATAATTACGTTAAGAACAAAGAAGATTTACATATTAAAAAATCATTACTTCCATTCCCTACTTTCCGTTCTCCATGTTGACATCCAACTCCAACTCTCATTTTATAACAAAATTATACACTGAAGCAAAGATCAAAATTTTAATTATATATACTTAAATCAATTCACAATTCAAAAGTATATATAATATGAGGCTCCGTTTAATGTATGTTTTTTCCTTGAGAAAGAAATGGCAAACAACAAAATTACCTCAAAACCATATATATGTGACTCTAGCAACGTCCGTAAAGCATTTTCTGATGTTCCCTAAAGCATTCAGCAACCAAGAGATCTATACTGCACATAGAAACTCGGAGCATAGTTTCACCCATTTCGCAGAGGAACCACCACCCACCCCATATGCCATATCATTCATTCATCATCATCATCCCAACAACAAGCTTCGTAGTTATGAAAATTTAGTCTAAAGCAGGAGGCGGAGCACCACTCATCCAGTCCTGCTTTTTAACCGTTCCCTTGCTAGAAAAGTAACAACAGTAAAGACTACTAACTCTCACACTTACTTTCTAATTGTCAGTTAATTCCTTCAAATCGTTATTAGCTCATATATCTTAACAGCATACCCAGACAACCATCATGATTATTTCATATAAACAACCAAGGGTATTTTAAACCTTGGAAACACAGGCAATCAAGGGACACCTACCTCTCAAGTTGACGTGCCTTCAGAGTCGACTTGGTGGTTCAATCTCTTCCGCTTGTATCATACAATTGTTCCATTCTTACAGTTCAAGATGGTAAAAGCTGTAAGAATACATTCATGAGGAGAAAAGGATAAAGGAAAAGAAAAAGTAAGAGATGATACGCTTTAACTGTCTTCAGCATCAACTTGGTTCGGTTCAATCAAGTACGCTTGTACCGTATATTTCATTTTTACAGTTCATGATGGTTAAAGCTGTAAGAATTCATTCATGAGGAGAAAAAGGATAAAGGAAAAGGAAAAGAAAGAAGCAAGACATGATACATTTAACCGTCTTCAGAGTTCAACTTGGTTTGATTCAATCACTTCCGCTTGCATTATATAATTGTTTCATTTTTACAGTTCATGATAGTTAAAGCTGTAAGAAATCATTCATGAGGAGAAAAAGGATAAAGGAAAAGGAAAAGAAAGATGTAAAACATGATACACTTTAACCGTCTTCAGAGCAACTTGGTTCAATTCAATCACTTCCGCTTGCATCACATAATTGTTTTATTTTTTACATTCAAGACGGTTAAAGCTGTAAGATTCATTCATGAGGAGAACGGGATAAAGGAAAAGGAGGAGTAAGAGTAAGAGATGATACGCTTATAAAAGTTCTTTTTTATCTTATATCTTCTCCTTCAGTAACACCTGCATGTGTTAAATCAGACCCATCTCTGCAGCATATCCAGCCAATTACTCCACACATCAATTCTTTTTAAGTCAAGGATCATAATTAACAGTTTGATCAAAAGATAATAGGATAAGACCAGCAATGCATAAAGCATCTTACTTGCACGATAAAGGATAACGTAAATACGTGTAAGCTGTGAACCTTCCTGCAATGCTGCAATAATTGCAACAGACAAGAAACCAAAACCAGTATCTCATAAATGATTTAATTCATTTCCAAAGCACTCAACTTACTGCTTATGAGCAGGAAAGACCAATGCTGTTCGCTTCCAAGCATCAGTAGACTCTTGCAAGCAATGTGAAAAATTGAAGGAAACAATGTGAGCAATAATTCGAGAATGACAGTAAGGAAAATTTAAACATGGCTAAAGATATATACACAAGTATCTGATACAATAAACTAAGATAAAGGTAAAGTCAATAACCTTCACCTTCATATTCAATCGGTGCTAAGGACCATTACAATTCATCACAAAATCATCCTAATAAGTGGACTGAGGAAGGCTGTAACTCAATCACCTCGAAAAATTAATCTCTACAAGCAACTCATCTATGTGCCTGCCAATCAATGATATAAGTTTCTTGCAACACCCTGCCACCAAAACATGCAATTGCTGCAACTAACCTCTTGTTAATCATCGGACCAAGATACAATCATAATGAAAAATAGCATAGTGACTCTATGCCCCAATCCGCTAGCCCCACAACACTATAAAAGGGATTTTTTCCCCACTGCAGCTGCATCACATTCAGATCATAGTTCCTTGTATATGTCTCTAAGAGTAATTTCAACACAAAAACTAAGATGCAACTATCACTGCAAACCAATTCAAGCTTTTGGGCGGAAAGTTGGCAAGAATTCTTTAGATTTTGGTAGAGGAAGCTCACGGAACCAATCATGATTAAGAGCATCATCAGCTGATATTCTCTGCATAAATAAGAACCTTCAATTAGTTGGAACCAATAACCATAAGCTAAAGGTTAACAAATTGGAATGTTAAAACTTATAAATTTACCTTTTCAGGATCATATGCAAGAAGCCTGTTTAATAAATCAAATCCAGCATCAGAAAGAACTGCAGATCCTGTGAAAGATGCCACAGGAAACTTTTTACGCAACAAATTATACCTGCAAAAGGAAAACAAAATCAACCGTTCATTGAACTGGATAAATACTGAACATATAGAAACCATAATATATAATAACAAATAATAACATAAGAGTGACCAAAAGGGCACTTACCGTTGCTTAGAATAATTTGCCTTGGACCCAGGTAATTTAGAAAAGCCAGCCCAAATCTTCTCATTTGGAGTACCAAGAGTTTCAAAGATCTACAGCCAAAAACCATGACAACCAAACATCAGAAAACAATTAAGTAATAAGATAAAAGAAATCCAAAAGTTAAAATAGGAGCAACAATTACCTTGCGAAGCTGATCAATTTCACTTGTCCCTTTGAATAAGGGTTGTTTAGCTAACATCTCTGCCATTATACAGCCTACAGACCACATGTCAACTGCTGTTGAATACGTCTTTGCTCCCAGTAAAAGTTCAGGTGCTCTGAAATGAACATAAAAAAAGGCAATCAAATTAAAAGCTCATAACAATTCATATGTAAATATAAAAGAATACATAGACGACTACTCACCTATACCACTGTGTAACCACTTTAGTTGTATATGGCTTTTGAGGGCTTCCATACTGGCGTGCCATACCAAAATCACATATTTTCAGTTCCCCTTGGTTGCTCAAGAGAAGATTGGATGTTTTCAAATCCCTATGGAGCACCCAATTATCGTGAAGATATTTAACACCCTCCAATAGTTGTAGCATCAAACATTTAACATCACTCGTACTAAATGGCCATTTCATGGACTCCATTAGAGCCTTCAAGTCATGTTCCATATACTCCATAACCATGTAAACATTGTCATAGTCATCTACTACAACTTCTTTAACTTTCACAATTGAAGGGTGGTTAAAAGAAGCAAGAATGTTAATTTCCCTCAGTGACGTCAAAGGGAAACCGAATTCTTCTAACTCTCTTCGGTCTAGAATCTTTACCTTCTTCAAGGCCACGATTTCACCCGTCTTCTTATCCCTAGCTCTAAAAACAACACCATATGTACCTTCACTTATTTTGTTCAATCTTTCATATTCATATACACTTCTGCAACCCAAAAGCATGTTCATACCTCCTGCTAACTCTTCAACATCTGAATCTGACTGGTCATCAGAAGCATCTTCATCACATGTTTCATCAACGTCCATCACACCATCCGATTCCAACTTGCATTCCATATCTTCATCCTTCCAATCAGACAATACACTGCTACTTCTTTCGTTGGACAGTACCCCATCTCCTTCCAAATCCTCTCTTTCAAACTCTCCACTCTCTAGACTCGAACTCCTAATATTTTCCTTGCTTCGAGAATCATCTTCATCATCACTATCAGAGGCCCAACGAGAAGTGAATATGTTAGGCCCTAGAAGTTTCTCTTTTCCCATCATATCTTGCTCTTGTACATCATCCTCACATTGCTGGCCAACAAGCGGAGATAAAACAGAACTAAAATCAGAAACGGTAAACTTGGGTGGCGAATTCTCAATTAGATCTACAGCTCCATTCCTAGACGAAAATCTCACTTCCTTCTCTTCTGCGTCCCATACAACCGGGGAAAACTTCCTCTTTTTCTGTGGGGGCTGCTGAACCCCATCATTTACCATCGGGGCTAAATCACTCTTAACTCTCGTAACATCCTCTAACCCACATCGCCTAGGACCCAAATTGAACAAATCATTACGCCGGGTAGATGGGTTACCGCAACCATTCTTATCGACCCAATTCAATTTCCCAACATCACTTCTCCTAGGAACATCAACTCGCCCTGCCGCCATATCAATCAAGAACAACACGTCCTCTTCTCAATAAATATTTACCAGATCTCAAAAAATAGATACCAAAGAAAACCCACAATCAAAGATACCCGCCCCAAAAAAATTAAAAAACTAATAAACGAACAAATCTCACAAATTCAACACAAACAAAGACCAAAACAAGCTATTACACCGTAGAATCACATATACGGTAATTAATCAGAGTAAAATAACAAAAAAAAAACCCTAGAAATTGAAATTTTTGTGCTTCTCTGGGCGGATCTAACGTGACCTCAATAAAAAAACAAAGGCAAAAGAAGATCTTACCAAAAGAGATGTGAGAGAGAATAGAGGGATTGAAACAAAACACAAAACAAAAATTGAGATTTAAAATCGCTAGAAACCCTTGATGAATCAAACGCGTTGACCGAGCTAATCTATATCTAGCCACCTCTTACCTTTGCCTTCGTTGCGAAGGGATCTTATTTATAGAAAAGCGCGTTAGGTATAGGATTATTTATATTCAAAGTCGGTGTTTATTCTGTTAATGGGTTGTGGCTTGGCCCAATAAATAAGCTTTTAACGGTTAAATCCAACTTCCCCAATTTGTTCATATAGGGATATTTGAGCCTTTCCTTAAAAAATTTGATCTTTAGCAGATAGACCCCTCTCAAGAAATTTTAGAGCAATTTAATCTTTTTCAATTTTAAAAGTGAATAATTAAGGATAATTAATCACGACATTAATATTTTGACGTGAATTGTAAATAATTTTGATTGGTATATGTAATAACAATTTTAGCTCTCGATGTTTATATATTATGCGTAAATGTTACGAGGTAAATTTGTTAAATCAAGATTAAATTGACAGGATGTGTAAATTTGAGTGCTAAATTTGTTATTATACCAATAAAAACATGTACAAAATATTTAAAACATTAACGTTCTGATTAATTGTCTTTAGTCGATCACTTTCAAAATTGATAAAGATTAAATTACTCTAATTTTTTTAGATCGACTAATTTGCTTAATATTGAAATTTAAAGAGATCAGAAAACTCTTTTTACCTCTAAACTCAAATCTTGGACATCTTTATGGCTCCTAAAAATTTCAAGATGAATGAAGTCAACATCCCCAAAGAGTTTTTATACTATTGTGTAAAGTTCATTTTAATCCTTCAATTAAAAATTGTTACAAATTAATTCTATATATTAAAATTTGTTCAAATCATGACACCGTTAAAATTTATTATTAATTTTTTATAATTTGAATAAAATATATCATACCTAATTCATCTATCCATGACTCAATCCAACTTAGCTAATTTGTCCATGTAGAAATATTTGGGCCTCAAAGGCTCGACCCAAATTTTAGATTTTGAACTCAATTTTTGTCCATAAAAGTATTTCGCCTAGCCTCCGTGAGGAGCCCAACTCTAATGTGCATAAGCACAACATTGAGAAATATAAAGAATGTTATTTTCGTTTTGCAAATAAGTGGTCAAACCTGTTAGATCACTAATTTATCGATTTCATCAATTGAAATAATTTTTTTAAATTAAATTTATGATTGAATCGATTAAGTTATTAATTCGTTGATCTGAACGGTTCTATTAAAAATTCATAAAAATTATTAAGATAATCTCTATATTCTAATCTTTGAGAAAGCACTTGTTATAGTGAATACGTCTATTGTTGCTATCGTATTTCTTTTAGGCTTAATACATAATTTAGTGTCTCATTTTGATACTTTTTTCTAATGTGGTATCTATATTTTTTTTTGTCTAATTTGGTACTTGTATTTGACAAAAACTATATATTTTGGTACCCAAATGTAATGAAGTTAAATTTTCAGTGTTTATTTCGAGTATTAGAGTTTGGTTTGATGAAAATTTATTATTAGCTAATAACATTAGCAATTAACTTTCATCAAATCAACTCTAAAAGCCGAATTAAATAATATCCATTGGATTGTATTTGACAAATTAACACTGAGTTTATTTCATTAACAAAATCATGGAAAATTTTAATATAATAATATTAGCAATTAACTTTTATCAAATCAATCTTAAACCTGAATTAAACACTAAAAAGTTAACACAATTATCTTTGAGTATCAAAATATATAACTTTTGTCAATTTCAAATATCAAATTAAATTAAAAAATAACACAAATACTACATTAAAAAAAAATGTCAAACTTTAGTATCAAATGATATATTAAACCTTTCTTTTAAGGATGGTTAATGCATCATATTTCACCTTGGAATTTTTACTTTGGACTCTTGGATATTAACATTTTCAAGTGATAAGTTATTCTCATTTAGCTTTCCCCATCCTGTTGATCATTTTCTTTTTCCAATCTCATGTATGATATAAGGTTGATATATTCAACAACTGTTATCTATACTCAATGTAATCGTACTAAAACTATTGTTACTTGAACTCAAGTAGTAGATTTATTGATTGAAGTGTGTTAATCTATGCTCGAAATTAAGGATAGATTTTGGGCCATGCTACATGTAGTGAACTCAATCTAATCAAACCTATGTATGGGTTCCTTTCATTGTCATCTTGTTAAGGGAAGCTGATTTTTTTAGAATAAGTCTCTGAAGTGTTGTTCATCAGGCAGTTGATCGAACCCTCAACAATGGTCGATATTGTCTCTAATAGAGTTTTGTCTCTCACTTCCACAAAGAGTCTTAAAAAGTTAATAGAGGGAGAACATATTGATTGGTAAAGATACGACCTGTAAGGCTCACATAATAAATGTCAGTATATGCGTAATATTAACCATGTAAGTCATCTATGCATGGAAGGACTCCAACTCAACTGATATAAGACATATACTTATAAGTATAGTACCACTTAAACTAAGGATTACGATCAATTGCTCGATAAAAAACACTTTAAAAATTTATTCCAAAAAGTTTGTGTCCCTCCACACATATTTAGGTTGATTTGTATGTAAAATTTTCATTAATTCTAACTTTATATCAATATCAAAATTCAGAAATTTTACATGGTAAAATTTTCCAAAACACATGGAGTACGTTTATCTAGAACATGCGAAGGGGATTATTGCACTTAATATAAACTTTTTTTCAAAATTATTTCTTACAGCTAGGTCCTCTTGGTCTTTCCATTAACATGGATAGCATTCCGAGATCACTTTTGGCTCAAAATCTCTTTCGTATTCATTTTTGTCCCAAAACTTTAATATCGTCTAATTTACAGAATAATTCGACAACAACGAATAAATAAATGTCACATGTCATTTTGTATATATTTTTTGCATTCAATTTTCAACGAATAAGTTTTAATTTTAAAGTTCATTTTTATTTTGTTTTTTTGCTTAGAAAATAGAAATAAAAGAAAAAATATCAAATTTAATCAACTTGTAAAAATTATATTCAAAACCTAAAACTAATCATATAACAATACGTGACATTCATTTATTCATTGTTGTCATATCAACATGTAAACTAAACAATACGTTAAGGCTTTGGGGTTACATTTATACGTGATAGAATAAGAACAGTACAAGTATCAAATTGGACATTATCGCACATTGTTTGAAAGTTTAGGAGCCAATTGTGACATTAATCCTTTTTGAAATTTTCTTGTTGGATACACTTTCACAAGTTCTGTTGAATGGATACACCTACTCATGGTCCTTCGTCTTGGCCCATTTAATTTACTCTTTATCTTCAAAATCCTCCAACAAATAAAGCCCACTAGGTGAAAATAAAACTCCAAGCCAGCCCAAATGCCTTATTTAACAAAATTTTCAACCCAACCCTAACATTTTTTATATACAATCCGTCTTATCTCTATAACATCATTTCATTATAATAATCAAATTCACTATAAAACCGCCAAGTTTATTATAGAATCAGTTTTTTTTTTTTTTTTTGTATTTTATTTTCAGCCTCTTTATCATATTTTCATCTATAACAGTAACAGTCATAAAATATAAACTGCGTTCAAACGGTTAATTGAATTGAATTAGTATTAATCAAATTAATCAAATTTTTTAATCCTTTAACTATTAACCGAATTAAAATATTTTTAAAAAAAATTAATCGAACCAAAATATTTTAATTAAATCGGTTTTAATCGAAATTTATATATATATTTTTTATTAAAACAAGTATAAAACATATAAAAAATTGATGATGTTTATTTGACTGAATTAACAATAGCCTAATACGTATAATATATTATATTATTTATTAAATTCAGTTATTTCAATTAATTACTCGATTTCTAATTTAATTAAACGTTAATCGAGATTTCAAAAACTTTTAACCGACCTCCGATAGAACTAAGTAGATTAACTGAATTAAATCGGTTCGATGAGTTAATTCAGTTTTTATTGAAATAAAAATAATAAATTTTAATTAAGATATTATTTTAATAAAATATTACATTTTATATAAAATTATATTTTATTAAATGAGAACAAATTTTAATAAATAAAATTATATTAGTAAATTTATAATCTATAATATAATAGAAGCCAAAAATTTAGAAAAGCTTTTAAATCGAAGGAAATATTATTTATTTTTTACGTTTTTATAAATTTTAAATAATTTATTTAATCAAATAATTTAAACTAATTAATTTGATAAATTAATAATTTGATCAATTAAACGACTTTTTCGATGTTTTTCGATTTTAAAAACATCGTTATAAATTCGTAAATGAGAAGAGATAAGAAAGGAAGGTATGATATAACAAATATCCTAACAAATTGCACATCCCGAGGCAGGGGCACACATTTCGAAAACTTATTCTTATCCGATGCTCTGCCCATTTCTGTAATCAAATAGGAATAGGTGGTGGCGTCAGGTAAAGCCATGCATCTCTCTAAAAATAGCAAACATACAAAGTAACGCTTTCATTTGATGATGATGATTGCCCGCCTTATCGGTGGTGGTTCCAACAGTCCAATAGTGGCGGACACGCCTCAAACACCAATCCAATATTTTGGCATTTCCTTTAACTTGCTTGCTCACTCGGTTAATTTCAAGTCAATTAGCAAATGACCTTCTAAACGATAACGCCCATCGTTGCTATCCGCCTACTGTGTAATCGAATTAAGTGGAGTCGGAATATTGTCGAGCTTGAATTTATTTAAAATTTGATTTTTTAATATTTAATTTAAGTTTAATTAAATATTTAAATTTTAAGTTTAAGTATGATAAGGCTTATATATATTAATTATTATACTTAATTTTGAAATTGACTCGATGATTAAATTTAAGATTAATAATCAACATCAAAAGAGGCAAAATTAATAAATTTATTTGGAGGGAAGATAGAATTAAGTAAATAAAATTTTATTATTTCAATAATTTATATTTTTATTATTTTTATTATTTTTTAAAAGTTTAAATGTAATTTTACTATATATAAATTTAAAATTTTATAAATTATAAAAAATTAAAATGGTAAATTTTCCTGTTTAAGGGGTGGGCCCTACCAACTCTTGATTTCACCTTAAACACTAGGGGTGGTAAGCTTCCGGTCCCCTAAATTGAAAATTTTAATTTTTAACATTTTTATAATTTATAAAATTTTAAATTAATATATTTTAACTCTCAAAATGATAAAAAATTTATTTAGTCTTTTAAAAATTATAATTACATATTTACTATTGTAAAGATATACAATTTAATTCTGTTAAATAAATTTCTTGACTTTACTTCTGTAAATAATATATATTAAGTATGATAACGTTTTTTATTAGAATAAAAAATATGAAAAGCTCAATAAAATTTACAAATAGTTCAAATTAAGTATTATTAAACTTGAATTTAACTCAATAATTACCAAATCGAACTCATACTTTTTTTCAAATTAAACTCAAATAGCTTGTGATCACTAATAACTCATTTACACAATTTTTTTTTTCTAATTCATTTGAGTATGGTGTATTTATATCAAACTTTTGTCTACTTTTCATGTAATTAAATTTCTATGATTTCTATCATTTTAACTTTTTTTTTTCTAATATTATAGAAAATAATATAATATAAACTCATTTAATTAACTCAAGTAAAATAAATTATTTCGAAACGATAAAGCTCAGATGAACCTCCAAATAAATCGATAACGCTCAGTGTAACTACCCACTCCCTCTTTACTCTCATCTTTAATATATATATGACCCTAGGGGAAGAACTTGATATCTTATAAAATGGAAATTTTCATTTTTTATCCTTTAAATTTTATAATATTTTAATTTAGTAAATAGTAAAAGCACCTTGATCTTCTTAAAAATAATATATTTTAATCTTTTTAAAAATTATAATAATATAAATTATTAAAAAGATGAAATTGTATTTTAATTTTTATAAAAATATATATTTTAATTTTAATTTCACAGAGACAATATTGATAAAATTTAAGTAATAAATTTATAAAAGAATAAATTTTAAATAAGATTCAGGTTGAAATAGTAAAGATGAGGTAGTGAAGATTACAATAACTTGAAATCAAATTTTACGATTCTCATTATATGTATTTAAATTTAGGAAAATATAAAAAATATAAATACACTCAAAATAATATTTGTTAGTTTGTAAAAATAAATTTTTGATAATTTAAAAATTGTTGATACTCGTCGATTTTCTATTTGATAATAACAGATTTTTATTTAAAAAAAAAAAAAGGTTCAAGACAGTATCAGCATGTCCTTTCCTGACAAATTTATCAAAATATTTTTTTTAAAAATATAACAAATTTATATTTTTAACTAAAATCTAATAAAAATAACTTTATATTATTTTGATAAATTACAAATAGCATTTAGCACGACTCGAACCCAGGTCACATTTGAGGTAGTAAATATTTTTGATTATCAGGTCAATATACAAAGTTTAAAATAATCTCATATTTAATATTGAAAGAAGTTACCATGATATAAATGTGGATAATATAATTATTAGCTCCTAAATCTGGCAATTAAGTTCATTTTAGTATATACTTTTTTTGTTTACTTTAATTTTTGAATTTGACAAATATATTCATTTTGGTTATGAACTTATATCCTGTAAAGATTTGATGATCTAGTTAATATTATTGGAACAAGAGTAGATCAGATAAGGTGAGAATATAATGGTCTGAACAAATGGGCTAAATCAATTGACTAGGATGATTGAATCGAGAACTAGTAATTTGATTATTAAAATATCGAATGTGTTATTCTGAAATTGTATCACATCGTCACTTAAAAATTTATATAATTTTTTTAATTTTGAAGTGATTATGTGACATAGTCTTAGAATACTATGTCATCGAATTTTTATATTTTTTAAGTTCAAAAATCAAAATAAACTTAATTTTAAGTTCAAATGTCAAAATAAATAAAAGAAAACACAAATATCAACTTCAACCAAGTTACTAAAGTATATTATTAAATATTATGAAAATTTTCGAGTGTGAGAAACATATTTTTTCTTTCAAAATCAAAATTAAATGTTAAAATCTGAAATAAAATCGAATTTTAAGACAAAACCAAGGCTGAAAAAGCTACCATCCTTTGCCAATTGCCATCCCTATATATAGTCCACCATTTTTACACGTTACAAGCACTCATTCAAGCATCCATTTTCAAAATTCCAGAGGTTTTCAGTAACCAAATATGATTGGCCTTGGGAGTTACAGTTACACTGCACCATCTTCCAAAAAAATCAACGCCTACGATGTTCCTCAAGGCGTCGATATTCGTGGTCGATTCGATGAAGAATTCGCTAAGATTTTAACAAAGGATGCCTTACAATTCGTCGCTGATTTGCAGAGAGAGTTCAGGAACCATATTAAGTATGCGATGGAATGTCGCAAAGAGGCGAAAAGACGATACAATGAAGGGGCGTTGCCTGGTTTCGATCCTGCAACGAGGTATATTAGAGAAGGGGAATGGACTTGTGCGCCGGTTCCGCCTGCGGTGGCTGATCGGAGGGTCGAAATTACAGGGCCGGTGGAGAGGAAGATGGTCATCAACGCTCTTAACTCGGGAGCTAAAGTGTTTATGGTGAGTGATGTTTGTTAGTTATATGTCACTTTTGAATTCGTCTTCCACTTGTTTGATAAATTGCTCAGCTTGGGATTTTCTTTTCTTTGGCATTCTGATAAAAAGTTTTTGCTTATCGGTGAGCATGGCCATTTTTCTATTCTTAGCTAAGGCGACCTCTTTAAAATGGTAAATTTCATATTTGGCCCTTTAAGGTTTATAAAATTATAAATTAATACAAGTTAAACTTACATTTTAATCTCACAAAATAATATTTTTTATTTTAATCTTTTAGAAATTATAAAACTATAAGTTAATGAAATGAAAAAATTACATTTTAATTCTTATAAAAATATGTGACTTAATTCTGTTCTATAAAAAAATTGATTTACCCTATGTTCAACCTTTTAATCTTGACTATTTTTTAAAAAGAGTCGTATTGATTAAAACATTAACTTTTGTACATTAAATGGATTCATAAGATAAAAAGTATTATGTCAACATAAAGTATATGTAAACTATTACACCAACACTATTAAAAATTAATATTTTAATTAATATTTCTTTTAAAAAAACAATCTGGTTTATTTTGAAAACTTAACAATCAAATTTAACTTTTAAAAGAGGACCAAATTGATAAAAGTGTAAATATTGTAGAATAAATTTATTATTATACCTTTTCCTTTCGCAGGCTGATTTTGAGGATGCACTGTCACCCAGTTGGGAAAATCTTATAAGAGGTCAAATAAACTTAAAGGACGCAGTGGAAAGGACAATAACGTTCAACAACAAAGCAAGGAACAGGGTTTACAAGCTGAATAATGAAATAGCAAAGCTTTTCGTTCGGCCACGAGGTTGGCACTTACCGGAGGCTCATATTTTCATCGACGGAGAGCCTGCAACTGGTTGTCTTGTGGATTTTGGCCTTTATTTTTACCACAATTATGCCACTTTCCGCAACGCTCAAGGTCAAGGCTTTGGACCCTTCTTTTATCTTCCTAAGATGGAGAATTCAAGGTATTTAATCCGTCTCAAATTTTTAAATTTATTATTCATTTAATATTAAAAAATATTTAACTTTAGCGTTTGATTAAATTTTGGGGTTAATTAAAAATTTTTGAAGTTTTAAGAGTTTAATGAATTTTTTTAAAAAAAATTGGAATCTTAATTAAAATTTTAAAAAATTTGTAAGATGAATGAAAATTTCAAAAGGAATTAAAAAAAAAAGGCATGTATTTTTTATTTTTAGATTTTATGTAAAAAGATAGAGATACCCTTGAGTTAAGATTTATTATTTTGTTAAAATAAATGCCTTTAAGTAATTTAATATTTGAACTTAGATCTGGTTATAGATGACTTTAATTCAATTAAAATCTTTATATATAGTATAAACATAGATATAAGGACGAATAGAGGTTGATTTTACTTAAAATTATCCTAATTTAACTTAAAAAAATTTAGTAGAGAAAGATACTGACTCAATCCATCTTCGAGTCCGATTAGATAAATAAAAAAATAACTCCTATAAGGTTAGTACAAAAAATTGTGATGGTTATAGCATAGCATTTTAGGGTAATAAAATCTAGAGTTGATATTCACCAAAGTGATGAAAATTATGTTACCTGAATTTGCAGGGAAGCAAAGATATGGAATAGTGTGTTTGAGAAGGCAGAAAAGATGGCAGGCATAGAGAAAGGAAGCATAAGAGCAACAGTTTTAATCGAAACACTACCAGCAGTCTTCCAAATGGATGAAATCCTTTATGAGCTCAGGGATCACTCTGTTGGTCTCAACTGTGGCCGATGGGATTATATTTTCAGCTACGTTAAGACCTTCCAAGGTCACCCGGACCGGTTGTTGCCGGATCGGGGTCAAGTCGGTATGACCCAACACTTCATGAGGAGTTACTCTGATCTCCTCATCCGAACCTGCCATCGACGCGGCGTCCATGCCATGGGAGGAATGGTATGTATGAATATAATTATTACATTTCAATTCATATGATGCATAAACATAGAGGTATATATTCATGAGTCAGATCAGATTATATTTGGATTAAACTCATGTATTGTATCAATATCACACATAGTTCTTTAAATCTGGTTTGGTTCGAAGTATGAGCCTTAAATTTTAATAAAATGATTAACTTAAAACCAAGTTTTCAGAATCGGGTTGATGATTGGACAAATTAGATCATCGATTCCTAGTTCGATTGATTCAATTCAATAAATTTTTTAAAAAATAAAAAATTAGAAAAAATCCGTTCAACCGGTTTGATCTTTTATTTCGAATTGATACCTCAGCTGATTATCAGTCTAACCAATCGATTCGATTTTGAAAACAGTACTTAAAACGGCTAAGTCTATGTTTTTTTAAAATATTATTTTGTTAATATTTAATATTTTTATATATATTTTTATCAAATTTGTTAGTGTAAACAATTTAAGATTTTTCTATTATAATATTATATATTTAGTTTTCATATAATATAAATTATATAATATATAAAACAAAAAAAATAACATTATAAGATTAAAAAATCAAGCTTAATCTATATTTTAAATGAGTATTTCTTTTTATCTAAATTCACTTTCATGCTTAAAATTTTTTTGCTCAAATATTTTCATATATTGAGTGAGCTTTCAATTTTGAGCAACTAACTTAATTCGGACTTTGAACATGTTTAAATCCCACCTATAATCAATGTTTTTAAAGCTGAAGCAGTGATTAGACTAGTCAAATCACTGGATTGTTAGTTAAATCGGTTCGATTAAAAAATTATTAAAAATCTGAAAAAAAAATTTAAAAGCCTTCTCAACCCGTCTATATTGATTCCCGCTTTAATTGATTTAACCTTTCTCTTAGACTAGTCAAGTCACTAGATTGTTAGTCAAATCGGTTCGATTAAAAAATTATTAAAAATTTGAAAAAAAAATTGAAAAGCCTTCTCAACCTGTCTATATTGATTCCCGCTTTAATTGATTTAACCTTTCTCTTAACCAATACCTCAATCAATTTCTAATTTAAATAGTCTGAATGGCTAATCCAATCCGATTCAAACATCCTTACATATTACATGCATCATTTTACATTCAGTTTTGTGTTTTTAATGTGTTAATGAATGTTTCAATTGTCTTAAACAGGCAGCACAAATTCCCATTAGAGATGATCCAACAGCAAATGAAGCAGCCTTTGAACTTGTAAGAAAAGATAAACTAAGAGAAGCTAAAGCAGGGCATGATGGAACATGGGCAGCTCATCCAGGTCTCATCAAAACATGCATGGAAGTTTTCACCAACACCATGGGGAACTCTCCGAACCAAATTGAAACCGTCAAACGCGATGACGCTTCCAACTTAACTGAAGACGATTTGTTACAAAGGCCTCGAGGTGTTCGTACGATGGAAGGCCTTCGTTTGAACACTCGTGTCGGGATTCAATACTTAGCAGCTTGGTTAACAGGTTCGGGTTCGGTCCCGCTTTATAACCTAATGGAAGATGCTGCGACAGCCGAGATCAGTAGGGTTCAAATCTGGCAGTGGTTGAAATATGGTGTTGAATTAGACGGTGACGGACTTGGGGTTCAAGTGAACCATGTGTTCGGGCGAGTGGTGGAAGAAGAAATGGCTCGGATCGAAAGTGAGGTCGGAAAAGAGAAGTTTAAGAAAGGAATGTATAAAGAAGCATGCAAGATTTTTACTCGCCAATGCACTGCTTCAACTTTGGATGATTTTTTGACACTTGATGCTTATAATTATATTGTCATTCATCATCCAAAGAATGCTTCTTCTAAGCTTTGATGAAGCTCCCATGAAAGCTTAGAATTA